>PVHY01009461.1:0-56221 GCA_004024945.1 Uropsilus gracilis
GTTCCAGGGTATGTTTTTTGCCCCTTTGTCAAAGATTAATTGACTGTATATGTGTGGTTTTATTTCCGGATATTCAATTCTGATCCATTGGTCTGTTTGTCTGTTTTTGTACCAGTACCACGCTGTTTTAAGTATTATGGCTTTGTAGTGCAGTTTGAAGTAAGACAGAATAATATTCTATTGTGTATACAGACCACATTTTGCTGATTCATTCTTTCATCAGTGAACCAAGAGTTACTTCCATGTTTTAGTTGTTGTGATTAATATTGTTATGGACAAGGATGTACACATATCTCTGAGACACTACCTACAATTCTTTTGGGTAGACTCAGAAGTGAAATTGCTGGGTCATATGACAACTCTATTGTAATTTTTGAGGACCCACTACACTGCTCTCCACTGCAGTGCACCATTTTACATTCCTACCAACATTGCACTGGGTTTCCAATTTTACCCTATTATTGCCAAAATCTGTTATTTTCTGTGTTAATAAGAAGGGTTATCCCATTGTAAGTTTTATTTGTATTTCTCTAATAACTAATGATGCTGAGCATCTTTTCTTGTGCCCTACTGGCAATTTTTTTTGAAGAATGCTAATCAGACTGTAATGCCCACAGTAGAGGGATAATATCTTATTCACCTCTGGATTCTCAGCATGCCCAAAGGCAGGTCACAAATGTATACAAGATTTTACAAACTGAATTCATCCTGCTTAAAAAAAACATACTTTTAGTAGTATGCTAGTGCACACTCTCTCTCCCCCCCACCTTTGTGTGCATGTTTTTGTTGCAATACATCATACATATAGAAAAGTACACAAATTATGTGTACTATGAATGTTTATACAGTGAATGCTGTATTTGATATCTTCAAACTCCCATACCTACTGTTGCTTATCCACAAAACCAATTTTACTGAAATTTGGATCTTCCAGAAGGCACTAAAGCATTTATTGATGAAAGAGGCTTTAGTCAATTTGCTTTACTTTCCATGTGAGAAAATTAAGGCCCATAATGATCAATTACCTGGTCAGATACAGTGCTAGCAGTAGCAAAGATGCAAATCAGTCCTCTCAAATTAATGTCAATCACATCATTAAAATAACATGTTATAATTCATAAAAGCAGGGATAGTGTTCGCTGATGTATCCCAAGCCTAAAACAGAGCTTAGGAGATAGTAGATAATTAATATTTGTTGAATGAATTAGTCATAAAGCACATGGAACTGACAAAAATGCTAATTAATACGACAGAAAGGGATAATTTCATGTGCAACATTGTTCTCAATGGCGAGTTCTAATTTTCATGGTTAAGATTACAAAAAAAGATTGGTCTTATTAGTACTTTCAATCTAAAAACACTACAAAAGTCATAAAACTTTAAAATTTTATGCCAATGTTAGAAGATGTACAGATCTTCAGCAAGGTTGCATTAAACAAGTATTCTATTTTTTGTTCAATAGCTATAATCTTCCCTATTCTCACTGATTAATTAAAATGTAAAGACAAAATACCAATTATTTTTCAGAAAAGTAATTTTTAACCCAAGATTTGGAGTAGCACAAATCTTAATGGAATTAAGTGGAATTAGGAAGGGATATATGATTGTCAATGCTTCACATATCAGACAACTTCACAGGCATATGGGTAGTATTAAACAGGATTAAGTAGAAACTTTTTTAATGACTGGAATATGGACAGTATACGTAAAGGAGAGCTTCCATTAATATATTCAATCAATTCACCAACACTTTAATAAATAACTTTCAATGACCATACAGTTTTTCTAAGAATGCTGACACTGTAAAACACATTTCTGGATCTATCTTTGGGCTCTGCTGTCAGGATTGATTTATAAATATAAAGAAAATTAGACCCATTGCTTCAGCTACATATTAGTTTTTATTTTCAGTTTGTGCACTAAATTGTACCAAATATTGTGATAAATTTTTCTATGAATCATGATATTAGAGTGATTAAGTGTAATTCTATAAAATAGATGTTATTATCTCCCATTTAAAGATGAAGAGGTTAAATTTGCTCAAAGTTCCATAACTAGTCAGTTAAGCCCAGGACTTGAATCATTATCAGATTCCAAAGCCCATATGTTCAGCATTGTGTTATGTTGCTGACTGAATTTTCTGGAGTCCAGATCAGGCCTTACAGACCATTAATAAATGTTCCCTACATGATCTGAATTAATGAATGACAGATATTAAAAATTCTTTTAAAAAACATAACATTTAATAGAAAATACAGTAGTGAAATCATGATGTAGCTTCCTGAGTGGAGTTTGAAAGGAACAAACCCTATATATTTGTTTTTTTAAAGTATATTGTTTCAGTTATCACACTGTAATACTGTCAACTGCCTAGTTCCTATAGTCTAGTTCACCACTTTAAACTGCAAACTTACGTGTTTTTACTTTCTCTTTCATTTTCTAATATTAAATCTTCCTTATGGTCAGAAAAGCTTCCCCACAATTAATATAACTGCTATTTATACGATACGACAGGCAGGCATAAGTTCCTAATTTCATAAATGTGGTAAACAATTTTTATATCTTAAATAACATCATTGAGCTATGGAAAAAAGTCTCCTGATAATGATTCTGTGCTAAGCCCTACTAGTATTCCTTCTAAATAACAAGTTCAAATTTGAGAAGAGTTAAAATCATGTGCTATCAAGATAAAATTGCTTGTTCTAGAATTAAATGTATTTTTCACATGAACAAGAGGTTTAAAAAGTAAAAGAGAGACAGGGCCCAGTTTTCATGTCTATGTATCTTTCTCCATCTCATAGCATAATAGAAAATGAATTTCTCTGAATTCCTCTCATAATATTACATTGACTAAGAGTCTCTGAACTTTCCTAGACTATCATGAGATCCTTTCTTTGTTATCTCCCCTGATGAGCAAAATCTCACTCATGGAGTTAAAAAATAATACACACATACACACAGAGAATAGAATATATACTTGAATGTATTCCAAAATCTAGAGGAATTCCTTCCTTTTATGAATTGTAACATTACAGATTACATGATTGTTCCAAGGTCAAAAAGCATTCCCAGACCCCTTTCTGGGTTGCCACAGCTCCTTGAAAGCCTGGACATGGAAACAAGAGGTTTTGCATTACCATCCCATTAGATAGCTAGCTCAGTGAATGACGTTTAGGGATTTACTGTGTTTGAGAATTGTTGGCATCATTTCAGAGACAAACACTTGGAGGTAGTAAATCTTGAACTAAAATTTTGAGAGAGATGGCAGTGTTACTTCACCCTAGGATGTAGTTTTTAATCACATGAACAAAGACCAAGCAAGAGAAAAGAGAAAACATAGCTGAGAGGTATGGCTACAGTATGTGAAGGTGTATGATAAAGAGAAAACAAGCAACACAAACCCTAAGCTGGAGATTTTGAACAGTCAAAAGGTGAACTACAGAGTGAGAGAAAGTCTCTGGAATGATGTGATACTCAGAATCACAAAACCTGGCACAAAACACTCACATCCCGTTACTCCCAAGCTCAGATGCTTGCCTTGATCTAACAATCCTGTTCACCACAGCTTAGGAGGTTCATTCCACCTCTATTGAGACTATTCTAACATTTCTAACTTTCCATTTTCTCCTGACTTTCTCCAATGAGGCAGACCTCAACAACCCCCAAATCTTCCATCTCTCTTCCCAGTCTACTCCAACATGCAAATAACCATGACCATTTCTTGACCTCAGCATCCTCTCCACTACATCTTAGTCCTTTAACCACATCTCAGTGCTTTCCCAGGAGACCCTCCTATTCATTTAAAAACTCACTCTTAACTTTCTTTAGTCCTTTCAAATATCCTGACTCCTCTTCCTTTCCAGTCTCTTAAAGCCATTCTTCTTTCCAAAGGCAATTCCCCCAATCTGTGCCATCAACCTCTGCTTCCCATGTTTCTTTGCCAAGTTTTCCTAGAAAGTGTGTTCCAATTTAATACTGCCTTTACTGCCCTTTATTTATAGTTCTAATACTCTTCCTCACTACCTCTATATTCATCCTGATTTTTCCCAACAGCTCATCCCAACACATTTTTTAATGTCCTAATCCATTCCAATATTCCAACATTTTATCGTTCCCTTCTCAAACAAAAGTCAAGCCTCCAGTCTCTTCTCTTTATTCTAACAAAACTTCACATCCTACTTGCTATATCCTTTACTTATCCTGACTTTTGTTTCCTCCTCCATCCTATTAGCATCTTGACTCAGGTACCCAAGCTTCCCATCAATTTCCGTTAATTTGGTTATTCAGTCAAGGAACTGAACAATAATTTGGTTATTTGTCAAAGAACTTTTGTGCGTCAAGAACTGTGCCAGGTTCTAAGAATAGAGTTGAAAAGACAGGGTCTCTTCACTGAAGATGTACAACAGGATTATATCTCCCCATACATAGCCTCTGCACCAAGGAGTCTCATTTATCACAACTTATTTGTGAAATGATTTGATTACTGCCCGTTTCTCCTTCTAGTGTTGAAGTTTAGACAGCAGGAACTCTATTTGTCTGGTGCACAGTAAATATTTGTTGGATGTATAAAGAATCCTTAAATCCTCACATATACGGTCTAAAATCAGAATTATTAACCTCATTTCCAAATGGACATGGCAGCATATTACTAAAAATTAAAAACCTGGATTCTGGAACTAAAAAGTCTGAGTTCAAACCCTGATTTTCCGCTTACTGTGTCACACTAAACAAATTACTTCATCTTTCTGAACCTCAATTTCATCACTTTCAAAATGGGGGTGGTAATGTCATACAAGCTATTTGAAATTCTAGTAGTTAATATATGCAAAGGACTTAGACGCGAATCGGAAGCATTGTGCACACGCAATCAGCAGTTATTTTTTAAAATGAGAAAACACATCGGGAAGGTTAAGAACACATCCACAGTCACAGCGCCGGTTAAGCACAAGGTGGCAGAATCAACGCTTGAATATAAATCTTCAAAATTCACCCACCCTCTATCCTTTATACAATAAAGTATTCGCTCCTTCCCGCCTTTTATCATTTCTTCCCAATATCCTAACGTCTTTTTCCAGTACCATATTCCGCCCCAAAGCATGACACCTGTCAGGGTACTGTTCAAGCCATCCCTCACCGCTGTCAGCCCCCGCAGACACCTGGCACATCTCAGACCCTCCCTCCTCTCGGTGGTTCAACCCCCATCTGGTGCAGCACCCCACAACCACACCGCCCTCGTCATCTCCACCCACAACCTCCCTGCTAGCACAAACCTCCCTCCTACTGCCTCCTCTCCACGCCGGTTCCGGGTCCTCCTCTCCTTCCCATCCAATCCTGGTTCCCAAGCACACGCCTCCGCCCCCGCCCCGAATCCTTTCCAGCAGACCCACCCTTCGCTCGGTCCTGGCCTTCCAGGCATCGCCACCGGCCCCCACCGCTCCGTCCGGAGGCCAGAAAACGGCCTCGAGCAGGTCTGGCACTTACCGCCTAGGAGCCGAGCTGAGCGGGTGGGCGGACTAGGCGGGGCGGGAGACGCGCGGACTTTTTCCTCTAGGCGCGCAGCAGCGCGGCAGCCATTTTGTTGTGTTGTGCCGGTTGCCGAGGGGGCCCCGCGCGAAGTAGGCGGGGCCTGTGTTGGCCACGCCCCAAGCGGTTAGGCGGGGCGGGGTGGAGCTTCGCGCCGCCCGGGCCGCCTCAGTGGCTGGCGCGCTGGGGCGCGGGACGGCTTCCCGCGCAAACGATACTTCCTGGCGGTGCAGAGCCTGTGCGAGGTGAGGCTGCCTGTAGCGGCCAGACGCGAAGCCGTCACGTTTGCTGAGAAGAAATGGCAAACGCCACACGCCGAAAGTCGGCGCGCCTCTTCGCCAACTCGCGAGGGTCATCTTCTTCATTTTCCATGCTGGCCGGCTGCCCCCGTGGGTCTCGCAGCACATTTCTCCTTCACGGTCTGCTTCTGAGGCGAACTCTCTTCGGGGACCCACATGCCCGACGTGGATGGACAACTGAGCAGCTGCCTTCTGAGGTTAAGGGCGTGAATCCAGCCTTGGAACAGGGGCAACAACTGATCCTGTGGGCTGTGGAGAAGTCGTCTGGTTGATGACAGGCAAGCTTAAGCACAAAGTTTCGAAGGAGCGTTCAGGGCTTGCCTGAAAGTGCTGCATTTCGTCCCATATATTCAAAAACTTAAGCGGATTTTGCAGAAAAATGCAGCAGCAAATTGTTTTTTAAACATTCTCACCAAGGTGTCCACCTCCTCTCAGCTTCCATTTTCAAGCTCTGCCCTGGGACCGTGTCACCACAGAGTCTGTACCCTCTCCAGAAATCTCCAGTGTAGTCTTCACCTCTCCTTTACCAAAATCCACTGCCACCCCCACCTCAGCCCTTGACCCTTCCCCTCACCACCAGATAGAGCCCATGGCCTGTCTTTGAAAACCCGTTTTAGAAAGTCCTGTCAGTGCCTTCATTTCTTTATCAGGGAAATGGGGTATAGTCCTGGCGACTTCCTCTAGATTTCCGGGTAATTGTAAAAGTTAATGCCTGTGATGAATTAGTGCCTGCTCCATCGTTAAGTTCACAATGTGTCTTAGTTATTGTTAGACAAACGTTTCCTAGAAGAAGGAATGTCTCATCTCAGATTTGAAAGAGGGAAGAAATTTAGTCAGAGTGGGATAGTACCAAAGAATGGGCCTGGTAAAAGGAACAACTTGTGCAAACTCCATAAGGAGATGGGGGAAAAGCTTGGAAAAAGCTGGGAGGAAGTAGATTCGTATGTCTGGTGCTGAAATCTAGAATGAGGGAGCTAAAGCTGGATGGAGGGCCTTATGATAAGCCACCTCAGGCACGTAGAATTTTCCTACAGGTTTAATATATAGATGGATTCACCTCAGTAGGAAATGCGGTGATTTCCAACAGAGGGCACCATTCACATTTACATTTATCTGAGCAGTATTTTTCCCCTCTGCTGCACTATGCTGTATGAGTTGTACAAAAGTTGAAATTCTGGAAAAGCACATTTTATTTATTTTTTTATTTTTTGTTTTTTTAGTGCCAAAAAAAAAGACCATAAAGTTTCCACATAATTCTTTCTCTACAGTTCCCCTATTATTTACATGTTAGATTAATGTGGTGTATTAGGTACAATTGCTGAACCCATGTTGATATAAATATTCATAGTTTACATGAGGATTCACTCTTGGTGCTGTACATTCTATAGGTTTTGACAAATGTATCCACCATCATATGTCACAGACTAGTTTCATTACCTTAAAAGTCCTCTATGCTCCACCTCTTTATTCCCTCTCTTCTGTCTCCCTCCCTCCCTCCCTATCCATCTCTCTCTCTTTCCCCAACCCCTAGAGCAGTAATATTTTTTATTATTTTTTAAAATATTTTATACAATTTTATTTTGTTGTTTAGGTTACAACCTCTGTGTTATTATTTTTCCCCCCTCCCTCCTCCCTCTGGTGTTCCTTCTACTCTCTCAAACCCCACTCTTTGTTGTTTATTAGCTGTGCGGGGTCCATTAGTCTCTTTCCTATGTTAGTGTCTTCTCTCTTGGGTGAGGGACTGCGATGTTAGGTCCAGGTGAACCTTGCTGTTAGATTTTCAGTCTTAAGTTTGCGTTGGGTGGCCAGGTTATATTCATTTGTGATCTGTCCATGTTTTCTTGCTGCAGGCTGTCCTCTCCAATCCAATCCCATCCCATCTCCATTGCTTTGCTGCTTTTCCTTATGGCTCTGGTGTCGGACTTAGGGGGTCTTGCCCCCAGCCAGTGTTGGTCAAGAAGTTTCTCTGTGAGTTCAGGGTTCCAGTGGCCTTTGAAGATCATCTCCTCTGCTTCAGTTTTCAGTTTTGATGTGGGGCCCATTATCCCCTCTTTTGTCATCCTCTCCTCACCGGTAATGAGGGGAGGGTGTGTTGCTCTCCTTGAATATATCTCCAAAATGAAGACCCAGGTCTTGGGACCCAGCGAGTGCAGAAGTGCGCATGGTGACATCCTGTCTCTACGGTTGTTTTTCTGTTCTTACATGCACTGGTTCACTTGGTTGTCCATCTGCTATGTCCAGCTCAGGCCTGTAGGCTGGACTTTTGCCTGGTCCCTCACCCGTTCTATGTTGGGGTTGGCGTTGCGCATTTTCTGGTTCCTCTGAAGTTTAGCTGGAGTAATAACTAAGAGAGAGATGGAAGGGGCCCTCCCACCCCCTTTCCCCCAGCGCGAGGGGGGGGGGGCGCCCTTCCATGCCCCTGGCTTCCAGGGGCTGGGGGCTACAAGGCACTGCCCGACCCATCAGCAGCCAGTATGCCCGACCCATCAGCAACCACTTACTGGCAGGTGGGGCTTGCTCTCCCCACCCCATCCCCCCTCCTGGGGCACTCACCTGAGAGGCCTGACCCCCCTCGCTTCCCGCTGGCAAGGGAGCTCTGCAAGCCAGGACCCAGGCTGCAGGCAACTGCCTATCTGCCTGCTGGTGGGCAGGGCTCAGGTCCCTGCTCTGTTCCCAGTGGGGAGGGGGAGGGAGGAGGGGGGAGGGAAGGTGGGGGGTGGGAGTTAGAAAAGCACATTTTAAATTAAAAGGAGTCTGTATCTTTTTTTAATTAAAACTCAGTTCTTTTACAATGGAATGTATATATTACTGAGTTTCAGTTCCAATATTTTTTTATTTTGACACCTATTTTTTCTCTTTCCCACTAGAAAATTCAATTTATTGTATAACCTCACTGCTATATTCCTCAAAGTCTGTAGTAATGTACAGATGGGATCCAGTAGCAAATGGGTCATATCATAGTGTGCTGTTACAGTTCATTATGAGTTTTATTAGTAGCCATCAAAAATAGAGTCAAAATCTAGAGGGCGGTGTGAAGCATTTATTTTTTCTTGGGTAGTCTCTGCTGTTACCCATTTAACCTTGGATGGATACTGTACAGTCCAATCTTGCCTGGTTTTCTTCCTTTATCAGATGCAGTGCCCTTTGTTGGTGTCTAGCATGAAAAAGGCCTTGGCTATGCTTCAGGCCTTAAGAGTTTTCAGAGTGGAAGTCATTTTCTAACTTTATTATTATTATTTTTTCATTCTTTAACTGTCTCTCTTAGCATGTTGAAAGAACCTCCCTCCCCTAATTAGGTATGAGGCTAGGAAAGGCATGAAGGCAACTCTTCTACACTAATCTTGATTGATCCCTTTCTTAGAAGAGTCGCCTGTCTAAGTTGTATTTCTAGTGCAAAGAGTAGCCATGACAGGGTGACCTGCCTATCCTTAGTTCTTTTTTCTCTAAGTGATAGCAAAGCTATTGTTTGTTTTAACTTGAATCATATTTTACAACCAGTTTAATCATTTTGCAAATTTGCTTTAGAAAAGAATCAGACTAGCTTTTCAGGCAGGGGTAAGTTTCCGCTATTGCCATTTCTTTCTGTGATTTACTTGTTAGTATGATGAAAATTTACCATTTGCAGCAAACTGGAACTCAATTACATGAGGTAAAATTAGAAAGGTAAAAACACATTAGATATCTCACATTAGATGATCTCCCAAAGCAGATGGGTGGAAAAAAAAATAGTAGACACTGATAACCAAACTGAGGTCTTTATTGAAGTATATTTTTTTCTTACATTGATGTGCACCCGGAATTTCTCCCACCACCATGTCACTCATGATTGGTCATTCTGTCCACTTGTGCTCATCCCTCCCCTGATGACATACTTCTTCTTTCCATTTTTGCAGGTTTCAGTTGTTTGTTTTAGTTTTTTTCTGGTCTTTTTGTTTCCTTCCCTATATCCCACATATAAATGAGACCACCAGGATTTCTTTTACTTTATGGTTTATTTCAGCTGCATAATTCCTTCTAGCTCCATTCATTTTGCCACAAATGACATGAGTTTGTCTATTTTGATTACTGAACAACATTCTATTGTGTAACTATGTGACTTTTTGATCTATTCATCAGTTTTGGGGCATTTGGGTTGTTTCCATGTGCTGTGAGAAACATAGGAGTGCAGGTTTCCTTTTGAATTTGTGTTTTTGTATCCTTTGGTTATATGCCCAGAAAGAGATTGCTGGGTCCATTTTCAGTAGTTTCAGGGTCCACACAGCTTTCCATAGCAGTTGGACCAGTTTGCATTCCTGACCAAGCATGTAAAAGTGTTCCTTACTCTCCATATCCATGCCAACGCTTGTTGTTGCCCATTTTTTTGATATGGGCCATTCTTACCAGTAAAACTGAAGTTTTTTGAGGGGTGAAAAGGGTGGGAACAATAGTGATCAAGGCATCTTTTAAGTTTTTTTTTTTAAGTATACTATACAGAATAGTAATAATTCCTTACACGTTTGTGATATTCAGTACTAAGTAGGTGCTACTGTCTCTAAGAAATGAAGAAGTTACATCTCAGAAGAGAAAATAGGAAGCCAGAGCTGGTCTTGGAAAGACATCAAGGGTTAGCACTGGTTGGTATACCACCAACTCTAGCCGGCTTTGGTATGTTATTAAGTACAACCAGCAGGTGGCGCTTTCCAGTAGGCCTCTGAAGCTCTGGTCTTTAAGGATTAAAGTACACTTGCAAAACTATTGATCAAGAAAGGACTAGTGCCCCTTAGTGGTAGTAGTAATAACAAGGAACTTTCACCAAAGTTGAATTTTCAGAAAAACAGCTACTCTGTTGATAACTTTTAAAAGATTCATTAACCCGTGATTGTGTTTACTCCAAAACTTAGTGACTTAAAAGAGCAACACTCATTATTGTTCTCACAGTTTTTAAGAGCAGGAATTCAGGAATGGCTTAGTGGTAATTTTGGCTTGCATTTTCTTATAGCTTTGCAGTCAAGATGTTGTCTGCAGTCACCTCAAGGTGTAACTAGGGATGGAAGATCCACTTCTAACATGATTTACTCACGTGACTTTGGGCAAGAAGCCTCAGTTCCTTTCCACAGTGGCTTCTCCATAGACATCTTGGGTGTCCTCACTCCATGGTGGCTGACTTTCTGGAGAGAAGTCAATCCAAGAGAGAGCAAGGTATTTCAACAATGTCTTGTACGATCTAGCCTCACAAGTCATATATATATATATATATATATATATATATATATATATATATATACACATACATACATACATATATATATACTTCTTAATTTTTATTATGTTTTCTTGATCAAATGAACCAATGCTGATACAAAGTGTATATATGGGGGGACCATAAAAAGGCATAAGTAACAAGAAGATAGGAACCTGAGGGCTATGCTAGAATCAACTCACTGGATGAGTGGATGTGCAACAGGTAGAAGGATTTAGGTTAGAGAATTTATGGTAAAGAAGTGAAATTGTCTGGACTATGGGGTGCTGGAACTAAAGTGGACGTTCTTAGGTTTTTGGCATAATGGGAGTGTTGGAGACGAAGGAAGAAAGGAAGGAACTAGAAAAGAAAGCAGATTTATTAGGGGCAACTTCGGTGTGCAGTTGACAAACACACATTCAGAGGTTAGTGCTGCAAAAGCTTGCCTTAGCTAGGTGGCCGTGTCCTTTTATCTGGTCCCAGAGTGGAGGTTTGGGGTTTGATCAGGCTGGATGGGGAGAGTTTTGTCAGGTAGGTGTTGCCGGAGTCAGTGACTCAGGGGATGGGGTTGAGGTAACTGGTACCAACAAGAAGGAATTTGGGAGTGAGATGATTCTTTCAGACATTAATGAACTGAGCTTGATTTTGCGAAAAGGTGTAGACAACTTCAGCGAGGTTACAGAACTGAGGGAAAGGGAAAGGGTGCACATTTTTATGTCTTTTTATTTCCTCTGAAGAAAATGTGCTTATCCACAGTACAACATGAACATCTGATATTCTCTTCTGACATTATTTTCCTCTTCTTACATATCCCCTTCTCTGAAGTTCTATCCAATTCCATTATTGATTTAGGAACCTCAAGTTGTCTTTTGGAACATATTATTGCAACCCACTAATCTAGTGACCCACAGGAATAATCTTAATAATAGCTTTCTCCTGTATCTTTCTTCAGTTACCACTTGGGACTTAGACACAAAATTCATCCATAGTTGGATTTGAACCTCTGATCTGTAGGACATGTCTTACCCAGGTATTCTCTAGCTGCTAGGGCTGATAAAATGAAATAAAAAGGGTATAAAGTTCTTGATATATATCATAAATAAGTGACTTATAGTAGTAGTACAAGTATTACGATTTATTTAAGACATATTCATGATCTTTACTCTATTTAAAAAAGAATGTGTAGGATTGTAGCAATCTGTATTTAAGCCAGGTCTTTTTGCAGTTAAAACTTTTTGTAGGTTAACATCTTTTAAAATATATTTAAATATATAGGAAGGCAAATGGCTAATGAGAAATACTTATAAGATTTTTCCAACTGGATATAGTTATTACTCTAAGATATCCTTTCACACTGGTGTTATGGTCAAGCATGTAAGTAAACTCTGAATTCTATATTCTACTGTATTTACACTGCCGCTTGCAGTAACCCAACCCATGTTTAAAGGCATGCCAAATTGAGGCTATGTATAGGTTAACCTAATAGCAATAGTATTTGGCTGATTCCTTCCATCTTCTCAATGAAACCCCAGCTCTTATTTCTCTCCTATAAAACTGCTTGAAAAGTTTTTCTTATAGGATACATTTTGGAAGTCACTATTTCCCTCCTATCCCACTGGTGTGTGTGTATGTTATATGTGTGTATACATACGTGTGTATATATATGTTTTTTTTTTTTCCTTATCACTACCAATGTCAAAGTAACAACTGCATCACCAGTAATTGCTGAAAGGAAGAAGGAAAGGGAGTGGGTAAGTGGTATAAAAGTGATCAATTGTATGGTTAAAGATGGAAATTTGGATTTTGGTAATGAACATAATCTAATATTATAAAGATGCTGATTTATGATGCTATATGCTTCATACCTATATAATATTATAAACCAATAGTATTTCAATAATTTTTAAAGAAAAAAATAAATATGGACTAAGGGTGAGATTTAAAAAAGAAACATGTTAGCAGTATTTGCAATATCATTTGTCTATATTGACTATAATGTTAGCAAATAAACTCCTTTAAACTTAAAATACAAACATTGTCTATGATAATATGAATGTTCTATCTTTTCCCGAAAATGATGACAAAAGTGCTTTGTTTGTTTTAACTTGACCCATCTTTCGTAACCCAGTTTAATTATTGTACAGATTCCTTTTTTGAAACAAATAGGCTAGATAATCAGACAGGAGGGGTAGGTTTTTGCCATTTCAACAATATATGCAAGAGATGCCTTTAGTAAAATTTGTCTATTAAATTTTCCTTTGTGTCTCCTTTTTTTCTAAATAATTAATCTCCAAAGTGTTGTTACAATAGAAGCAAAACATAAAGCATCTGAATTACAGGAAAGCATTTAGAGAAATATGTTTCATTACTTTAAAATAGAGTAGCTATTATATACTAAGGTAGGAATAAATGCTAATAAAAAAGAAGGTAGTAAATAAATTTCTACTGAACTTAAAATGTAAAAATATGAAAGGTAAAATTTTATTGCTTTATGAATTTCTAGACTCAGTTGTTTCCTTGAGCTCTTATATATCAAAATTATTAAAATAGTCATTGTAAGTTATGTTTTTTTAAAGAAAGTTTTGATGTGTTTGGATGAAAGCAAGTATTAGAGGTATCTGAATTAATAAATATTGGGGTATCAACTTTCTACTAAATATTAAGGCATTTGGTTGCTTATTTCTTAGATAATAATGCCAACATCCTCAGCAGAGTATTTTTACTGTTATTCACAAGAAAAATCTTTCCTTTACCTAATTTTCACCTTCTTCTCTAGGTGGGACACACATATTGTTCCATTTAGTATCACTTAAGCTCCAGTTTTTTAGTTCATTCTAATGCCAACAACACCATCATTCAGGTCTTCTTTAGAAAGACCACCATGACTAACACCCTGAAGAAGCCAGGCCCCCTCTAAATCACTTTTGTCTGAAGCTGAATCCAGTAGTTTCTGTTAGAATGAGAGAGGATCTACCAGAGGCATGATCATAAGCCATATAACTTCAGAGCAATTTCCCACATCAAGAGAGCAAAGATCAACAATGAAGTGACTGACTCATTTTTAGCCTTGAAGCCATTCATTGTGGTGCTGAACTCTCATGCTAGAGTCCCTGTATTTGTTTTAGTCAAAATAAGTTCTCTAGGTTTAAATCTCTACAAGACATTTTCCACTTTTTTTTTTAACCTAGGCGTTAAAGGGTGTTTCAGTTCCAATCTTAGTTTTCCAACTTTAAGTCCCTCTTTCTGACATTAATAATTAACCACTAAACTAACTGAACCAAATTTTCCAAGCCTGGTTTCTTTAAAAAGAGAGTAACTTCAAGAAGGTTATATCCATGGTTTCCTGTTACCTCCAGCCATGATCTTTTGGGGCATACTTTGTTTATTCAACTTCTTTGGGGAAAGTTGGACGCAGGAACAAACGTAAGTAAAAGAACCCATCTTCATTTTTCAATGCCTTTTAATTATGTAAGGAAAAAAGTAAACTCAACAGACTGTGTTAATTTGAATATAACGTTCTACTTGTGAGAATGCCAAGGGAATAGTCTCATCTTTGAATGCAAAAGTCATGGAAACTCTTTGACTTGATGAGTGCCTAAATGAACAGTTTTATGGGATCTTTATTTATAAAATCCACATAAGGGATTATTGAATTCCTTTTCCAAAAAACAAAGAAAAATAAAACTTGATGACTTTTAGTACCAAAAAGAAATTGGAGAATCCTGTTTCATTCACTTACAATTTGACCTGGGTCAAAATAACCTCTTAGCACTTGTAAAATAGAAGTTAGAATAGTACCTATATCTTGGCATTTGTTGCTTATTTCCATTTGATACATAGCTCTGTGTTTTCCATGTACTTAACATTGTTAAACAAGGATTGCTTGAGGGTCAATTCTGATATTTGATTCAAAAAAATATTGTTGTAATGACTTCTAAATGTATGAGCTAATTCTTCACAAACTTCAGTGTTATATTGAAATATTGTACATATTAACTGTCTTAAAAAATGGTGATCTCATGTCTAGAAATAGCCTTTTAATGCTGGAAACAATCTGGAGAGTATCTAATTGAACCTACTCATTTCACAAGTGAAGATAAGTCTGCAGGGGAAATGACTTGCCAGGATCAGCTAGAGAGACAGAAGCAGGATGTCTACTAAGAACTTGTCTTTTCTGCCAGGCATGGTGGCTCGTGCTTGTAAGCTTCAGCCTATGAAGCGGCCGGGGCTAGGGATCACGGTTCAAGTCCCGCCTGGGGCCTGTAGCGAAACCTAGTTCCAAAAAAATAGCTGGGCGTGGTGGCGCGCGCCTGTCATCCCAGCTACCTGGGAAGCTGAGGCTGGGGATTGCTTGAGTCTGTGGTACCCTGGGCAACGAGAGCCTGCAGTTCCACAGGCAAAAATAGAAAGACCCAGTCTCAAAAAAAAAAAAAAAAAAAGAACTTGTCTTTTCTGTTTTGTCACAAATTTATACATGCAAGTGTGTTAAAGATAAGCATAAAAGTATGTTTTATCTCCACATAAACCGTTGAAAATTGAAACATACTAAACTGAAACATACATAATCTCTAAGAATGCATAGCTGTTTTCTTTAGGGTTTTCTGATGGGAAAACTCTTGATTAATTCAGTTTGTATAACAGTTGAAAGTATTAATCATTAAGGAAATAAGTTGCTTGGGTTTAAGTCCTAATCCTATGATTTATCAGTTATGTGAACCTGGGCAAGTTAATTAATCAGTTTCCTCATCTGTAAAATGAAGGTAATAGTAAGGTCTTCATCATCAAGTAGTTGTAACAACACAATGAGTATATGTTTAAAACAGTACAGAACAAGCATTCAATAAATGAACCTTATTATTACCAAAGCTATTTTCCTACTTTCTGCTGGTCCTGGCTAGGTACACAGGGAGTTCAGATGACTGTTGGAAGTTTGAAGATTCTTTTCTCTCTTTTACGACTTGCCTTTAAGTGGTTCCCAATTTATTGTCATATAGGGGAATTGCCAGATGCTTTAAAGTGTTTATTGCTGACCAATTAATTTCATTGCGACCAAAGACTTACTGATTTTAAAAGACTTTAAAAATATCTAATATTGTAATATTGCCACACATTATATTGCCCACAATAATTCAACTGAGTGGGGTGGCAAGTATCTCCCAGACTATTTCCCATTTGAATTAGATGGTGATCATTTGGGTTGACATATACTTTTTTTTCTATTTAACTGGGTTTGCAGCTTTCACTATTCAAACTGGATGCTTTTGTCCTATATAATTAGTAATATGGTTTATATGTGTAATAATAAATTAACGAACAATGACAAAGTCACATTGAAATTTTGTTATTTAAATTCATTTCTCTTCTTGTGTAAATTGCATGAAAAATAAAACAGAAGAATGAGACTTGTAAACAGAACTTGTAATCTTGACCCCCAGTTTACACATAATGACTGAGAGAGATCTGAATATAAAGTCCTGCTTCATTCACTTAAAAACAACGTGACCCAGGTCAACTTAACCTTTTATAAAATAGGAGTAAAAATATTACCTATAAGAAGTGGGTGGACCCCTGTAGTGTCTCTGACTGGCGGGCGGCTCCAGGCCCCCTTAAATGGGAGCCAAAAACAAGGGGTTTAGCCTGTGCTTTCGCCCAGCTCCCAGGGGAGCTGGGCCACCCACATCCCAGACTGGGGGTTGGGGACAATTGCTTGATGTCCCCAGCAGAGGTAGGGGGAGGGTGTGCATTGGTGACAGGCGGGTCCAGAGGAGTCACCCCCTCTGGTCTCCAAATCCAGTCAATCCTCACCAGGAACAACAAAATCACTAATTCAGTTGTAGATATACAGGAAGATGGGATGAGGAGAAAGAAGTAAAGCCCAGAACAAACGAACATTTCAGATCCATTGGATACAGGACTGTGAGGCTAACTATAGAGATGAACTATCTCATATACAACTAGCAGGGTCTCCACAGATGGGAACAGAATTTCTGGTTCAGAGATGCCTTCAGTACAAGCTTGGCACGCTCCCATTTCATGCGGAGAGGAAGGCCACAGAGATGGGCAGTGGCCCTATGATGACCTGGACCAACCGTCCACTAGTGCCTGTCCCGGTCAAGAAACTTTCCATAGGAACATCAGCTGGGAGAAACGCTCCTAATGCCAGGATCAGAATCATAAAGCAAAGAAGAAGCAAAATGTGACAGAAACTGGGTCAGAGCAGACAACCAGTAAGAAGAAGGAGGCACTGAAAGTCAGATCCAAACATGCGTGAACTGGGTACTGGTCACAAAAGATACACCTGGGAAACTAACCACAAGCCACTGTGTCCCAGGAAAACATGTCTACACCTGGCAAAAAAAACTTTGCTCCAGGAAAGAAAAGGAAGAATGTAATGAACTAAAAATTTGCTAATAACTGGCGGTGAAAGAAGAAATGGAGTGGCCAGAGCCAGGGATAAGGGGAAGGGAAGGGGGGGGGAACACCCAAAAGGAAAGGGAGGAAAAAAGAAAAAAGAAATGTAAACAAATCTTATGTAATAAATAAATTTTTAAAAGGTATTACCTACATGTTGACTTGTTAAGATTAAAAAGATAATATGTAAAGTGCTGATATCTGGCAAGTATTTGATTATCTTATTGTTGCCATATGATTAGTATTATTTCCGAGGATCTACATGATCTCATTTCCAAATGCATTCTCTCAGTTCACTTTTATACTCTATTATTTTCTTCATCTGCTGTCTAGTAACACACACTTTCTTTCAACTAATCTAGTCAAATCAATGAATGTTAACATTTATTGAGTATTAAATGTGCTAGGAATTTTAATATACATACTTCATTTCATCAAGGTTGGTGATTTTACCATGGTTGTTCGGCCAATAGATGGCAGGACTATAATTCAGTCACTGATGCCTATGTATTTTTTGCCTCTTAGGGAAAAATATTGGCCTATGTATGTGTTCCAGTCAGTACCACTAAAAATTTTTCTTTCCTTCAGTCGCTTAACTCAGAATAGGTGTTATCATTACATTTCTAAATGTAAACAAATCTCCAGCTTTGTTTTTCAGATCTTAATCTCAGGCTTTCTTCTTGGAAACTTCCTGGATAATGCTGAAATATTAATAAATCATAAATAAGTTTTGATTTTAAATACTTTTATGTTAAGAAAGTAATCTAATTTAAATTGAATCTCAAGTGAGAGAAAAGTCAGACATATTACAAAACATATCATTTTTTCACTTTTTATTATTTACACTTATATATTACATATATATAGTATCATTGTCTATCCTAATGCTCTCCCATCATCTTATTTTCCATGCTCCATCTTTGTCTTTTGTGCGCTCTCCCGCCACCATTGTCTCCCTCCACCCCCTTTCTTGTTCTATGCTTTAGTTTTGTTGGCTTCTGTTGGCAGTTTTCAGTTTTTCTTAAACATTTGTTTGTTTGTTTTTCCTATATCCCTCAAATAAGTGAGACCATACCATTTTTCTCTTTTTCTTTCTGGCTTGTTTCTGCTAAGATGATTCCTTCTAGCTCTACCCATGTTGCTACAAAGGACATGAGTTTGTCTTCTTTGATGCATAATATTCCATTGTGTAAACTATACCACATCTTTTTCAGCCATTTGTCTGTTTTGGGGCATTTGGGTTTTTTCCATATCTTGGCTATTGTAAATAGTGCTGCAATAAACATGCAAGTATAGGTGTCCTTATCAATGAGTGTTTTGTGTCCTTTGGGTAGATTCCCAGTAGTGGGGTTACTTGGTTGAATGGTAGCTCCACTTTCAGTTGTTTGAGGGTCCTTCACACAGCCTTCCATAGTGGTTGGACCAGTTTGCACTCCCACCAGCAGTGTAAGAGTGTTCCTTTTTCTCCATATCTGTGCCAACACTTGTTGTTGCCTGTTTTTGTTTTGTTTTAACATAGGCCATTCTTACTGGTGTAAGATGGTATCTCAATGTGGTTTTGATTTGCATGTCCCTGATTATTAGTGATGTGTAGAACTCTTGTATGCCTGTTGGCCATCTGTGTTTCCTCTTTGAAGAAGTGTCTTTCTAGTTCTCCCCATTTTGACTGGACTTTTTGCCTTGTTTTTGTTAAGTTGTGTGAGTTCTTTGTTTATCTTTGTTATCAGACCCTTATCAATTGTATGGAGGGCAAAGATTTTCTGCCAGTTGGTTGGGTTTCTTTTGTTTTGTTTATTGTCTCTTTTGCTGTACAGAAGCTTTTTAGTTTGATGTAGTCCCAGCTATTTATTTTTTGCCAGCTATAGATGTGTCCAGAAATGGATTTCCGAAATGTAATTCATGGAGGGTTTTGCCCAGTTTTTCCTCTTATGTATTTTATGGTTTCAGGTCTTACATCCAGGTCTTTTTCCATTTTGAGTTTATTTTTTGTACAAGGTGTGAGGGTGTTATCTTGGTTTTTTTTTGCATGTCATGGTCTAGTTTTACCAGCACCATTTAATGAAGAGGCAGTCCTTTTTCCAGTGTATGTTTTTTGCCCCTTTGTCAAAGATTAGTTTACTATATATGTGTGGTTTTATTTTTGGGCACTCGATTCTGATCAATTGGTCTGGTTTTGTATCAGTACCATGCTGTTTTAATTTTTATGGTTCTGTAGTATAGATTGAAGTCTGGAATTGTAATACTTCCATTCTCTCTTCTGTTGGTCAAGAGGGTTTTGACTCTTCAGGGTCTTTTGTTGTTCCATATGAATTTCAGTAATTTTTTTCTATCGCTTTTAAAAATGTCTTTATAGGACTAGGCACGGTGGCACGTGCCTTTAATTGCTGCCTATGGAGCGAGGAAGGGACTGGGAATTGTTTGAGACCTGCCTGGAGCAACATAGCGAGATCTACTCTCAAAAAATAACTGGGAAGCTGAGGCTGGGGATAGCTTGCATTCATGGTAGCCCAGGCAGTGTGAGACTGTGTGGTTCCCTGGGAAAAATAAGCAAGACCTAGTCTCAAAAAAAAAAAGTCTTTGAGATTTTTATTGAAATTGCTTTGAATCTGTAGATTGCTTTTGGTAGTATGGCCATTTTGATAATGTTGATTCTTCCAGTCCATGAGCAGGGAATGTCTTTCCATTTTTTAATGTCGTCTTCTAGGTGTTTTAAGAATATTTTATAGTTTTCTTTGTATAGATCTTTCACATCTTCTGTTAGGTTTATTCCTAAGTATTTAATTTTCTTTGGTGCAATGGTAAATGGAGTGTGGTGTTTTTTTTTTAATTTCTTCTTCTTCTGACTCATTCTTTGCATATATGAATGCTATTGATTTTTGTGTGTTGATTTTGTACCCAGCTACCTTACTGAATTGATTTATTATTTTAGTTAGCTTTTCTGTGAATTTTTTTTTGGTTCTCTACATAGAGAATTGTATCTGCATATAATGACAGCTTTATTTCTTCTTTCCCTATTTGAATTCCTTTTATGTCTTTCTCTTGCCTTACTGCGATAGCTAGGACTTGCAGTACTATGTTGAAAAAGAGTGATAAGAGTAGGCATCCTTGCCTGGTTCCAGATCTTAATTGAAATGATTTCATTTTTTCCACATTGAGGATGATATTTGCAGTGGGTTTGTCATATATAGCTTTTATTATGTTAAGATATGTTCCTTTTATTCCAATTTTTTCTAGGACTTTCATCATGAATGAGTGCTGTACTTTGTCAAATGCTTTTTTTGCGTCTATTGATATGATCATATGTTTCTTGGTTTTCTCCTTTATGATGTGATAGGTTATGTTGATTGATTTTTGGATGTTGAACCATCCCTGTGCCCCTGGGATGAATCCCACTTGGTTGTGGTGAATAATCCTTTTTATGCATTGTTGGATTCAATTTGCAAGAATTTTATTTAGAATTTTTGCATGTTCATTAGAGATACTAGTCTGTATTTTTCTTTCTATGTATTGTCTCTGTTTGGTTTTGGTATTAGTGTAATGTTTGCTTTATAGAAAGTCTTCAGTAATTTTCCACCTTAATTTTTGGGAAGAGTTTTAGCAATACAGGTGTTATTTCTTCCTTGAATGTTTGGTAGAATTCATTTGTGAACCTGTCTAGTCCTGTGCTTTTATTTTTAGGGAGAGTCCTGATGACTGCTTCAATTTCACTGCTTGCAATTGGCTTATTAAATCCTCTGTTTCCTCTCTGTTCAATTTTGGGTGGTTGTATCAGTCTAAGATTTTGTCCAACTCCTTCAGGTTGTTATATTTGATTGCATACAGATGTTTATAGTAATCTCTAATTATTTTTTTGATTTCTGTTCTGTCATGATTTCTCCTTTTTCATTTGTGATTCTGTTTATTTGCATTTTCTCCCTTGTGAGCCTTGCTAGGGGTTTGTCAATTTTATTAATTTTTTCAAAGAACCAACTTTTGATTTTGCTTATTTTCTCAATTGTTTTTGTTTTGTTTTGTTTGTGCTTTGATTTATTTCTTGTCTTCTGCTGAACTTTGAAGTTTTTTATTATTCTTTTTCTAATTCTTTGAGCTGGGAAATCAGACTGTTTCTTTGGATTGTTTCTAGTTTTTTTAGATGAGCCTTTAGTGCTATGAACTTTCCTCTTAATACTGCCTTTGCAGAGTCCCATATGTTTTGGAATGTTGTATCATCTTTGCCATATGTTTCAATGAGAGTAAAAAACATATCCTTTAAATAACTTGATCCTTCTCTTTTATATTTCAACAGGTATGTTATTTCAGCACCAAAAGTATTGCGTGTTGGAGCTTCTGAAAATATTGTGATTCAAGTTTATGGATACACTGAAGCATTCGATGCAACAGTATCTATTAAAAGTTACCCTGATAAAAAGTTTAGTTATTCTTCTGGCCGTGTTCACTTATCCACCGAAAATAAATTTCAAGACTCTGTAATCCTAACAGTATGTATTTATCCTTTCTTTTCTTTATACATACATCACATCCTCAATAAAATATGAACAAAGTTTGGATGTGGCTAAATAGACATTTGATCACTAGTATCACTCTACTCCTGTGTGAATAGATGTCATCAGTCAATAATGGAGAAACAAAGCTCTAAATAGGAGATTTTTCTCTGATTTTTTAAAATCAATGTAAGTTGTAATGTTCCTCTTGGGCAATTAAAGTGTACAAATGTGAAAATATTTGGAGATGATTTGAAAAGCTTTTTTACTGTGAAAATTATCATCACAAAGAAATAGGGAAATTAATATGCATGTTGGTCTACAATGTACTACCTACAAAATCCTGTAGAAGCTACTGAATATCTCTTGTTTAAACTCCGATCTTTTACAATTATAGCTTCCAAAACAAAACAAAACAAAAGATTAAAGTGAATAGTTCTCATTAGCCTATTGTTAATGGGACAATGTGAATTGAAAAACTTTTTCTTCTGTGATACTGTGGTATAGCTTGTTAGAGAAGCGCTTGCAACTCATTTCTTATTAAAATTTTTGATAAAGATAATGTCCATGCTTGCTATTTATGAGTGAATAATTATAGCCAAAATATTATTTTAAATTCAAATATGAATTCAAAACTAAGAAGCCAGTAAATCAAAGAATCCTAGACTTGGAAAGGATTGGGGCTTCATTTAAACCAGTGTTCTCGAAAGTAATTTCTTTAAGAAAAAAATAAAATTGGTAATTTTATAGAGAGCTTAAATTTATAATAATAGTGACTTAAGCATTTTAAGTTTATTTTGTAATTTTTTACATTTATGATTATATGAAAATCATATATATAATGAGACTATAGCTGTTATTAGTTTTTGTACATATTTAAGTTATATTGTGATAAGGATAATTTTTATTATATTCTAAATAATAAATAAAATATCAATATTGAGACTCCTTCAGAATATTTTACCCTTTAGAAGAGATCTATATATAACTCAACTTTAAGAAGCACTGACCTATATAAATTCTAATCAAATGTAGACGTTCTTACATTAATGTTCATCTTGACAGTAAATGCCCTAATCTCTTAACAAATACTTCCATATATTGTGTTTATTAAGAATTAAAATTCATTTCCCAAGAAGTGTTGTTTTCAGTAGTCATTCTAGTCTAATTCCACTAGTCACATATATGCAATTGTTACCTTCTAGTTAGTACCAATCAAATCTACATAAAATAGTCACTTCCTCAGTCTCACTCCCCCCACTTTTGTTTGTTTGTTTGTTTTTTGAGACTAAGTTTCGCTATTTTTGCCCGTGAAACGGCAGGCTCTTGTTGCCCGGTTTTCGGAACTAGGTCTCCCTTCGGGCCCCCAGCGGGACTCGAACTGCGATCCCTAGCCCCGGCTGCTTCATAGGCTGAAGCTTATAGGCATGAGCCACCGTGCCTGGCCACTCCCCCCACTTTTTGAGGATTCAATAGCTACATGTGACTGGTGGCTGCTGTGTTAGATAACACAGATACAGAACACTTCCATCATCACAGAGTCCTACTGAATGGTGCTATCTTAAATTGTTACATAGAAAAGTGCATCAAGGTAGGGAATCATAAAAACAGATGCCTTTCTTCAGCACTTAATTTTAACATTCTATCTTTATTTAGTGGTTGGTGCGGTGCTATGCTTTTCTTGAAGCATAGATACACTGGTTGAAGCATCAAACCTTATTTTAGTAAAAGTCACACTTTAATGAATCATTTGTTCTACCATTTCTATTTTCTTAAGGTGGACGAAGAACTTAAAGACATGTGTAAAGTAGTCTGAGAGCAGAATCATTATAGATTTGTATATTTTCCAAGCTTCTATATTTCTTCCTATCTAATTCCATAGCAGTTTGACTTCAGTTGTTTTTATCTCTCAGTTGACTTTTATCTCATTTTTCAAAGCCTATGATTTCATAAAACTCTTTTCTTATATTTTTATGTGTTAGATTTACACATCATACATTGTAAAGTGGATAATTGCAATCACACACACAAACTAGAAAGCATGCAACCCAACCCATGGGAGTGGAAGCATATAGATCTAATACAAAGTGTACTGAACATCAGTAAGGATGTTAAACCAGGGTGCTGATGAAATGAATTCATTAAGAGAGTTTTTAGAATAGTATTTAAATGCATACAAAATTTAGTAAAAACACAAAACCAAAAAGATTTGTGTTTCTAGCTGCTGAAAGCTAAGCTTTGACTACAGTATTTGACACTGAATGTCTTAGGACAAAACTTACTTACTATTTTAGTTCTTATATTAATTTTTAAATATTAGATCTTTTGCATTTGGTTTTGGTTTTGGTTTTTTGCTGTAATGAGATTCGAGTGGTATTTAGAATGTCAAACTGTTTTATAAGCTTAAAATTGCTATACTCTTTTCCATCAACATTTTCTTTCACAGATACAACCCAAACAGTTACCTGGAGGACAAAACCAAGTTTCTCATGTGTATTTGGAAGTTGTATCAAAGCACTTTTCAAAATCAAAAAAACTGCCAATAACTTATGACAATGGATTTCTCTTTATTCATACAGACAAACCTGTTTATACTCCACACCAGTCAGGTAGGATATAAGATGCTTCTTTCTGTGAGGGGGAGAGCAGAAATGACATATGGTGGAAATTTTCAACACTTGAATTTAAATTTAAATTTAGGTTTCCAAATTACAAGAGTTTTAATTCCTAATGACTTGACTTTTACAGTTATAAGTTATCACTTTAATTTTAAATATATCTGGAAATTGCTTAATAAGCAAATGGAATATAATTTTAAATTTAATTTAAAATATAAATTTATAATTCATATGGAAATTACAAAATCAGCAATTGCATTATCTACCCTTTAATTATTTCCAAGTAATAAAAAGCTCTTTGAAAATTGTGAAATGTATTAACTTGCTTATTAAGCAAATATAATACATAATTGAAAATACAACTTTGGCAATGGGAAAATAACATCTACAGAGATATATTTCCCAAAACAGTTCCATTAGTTTTGGAGCTACTCCTGAAATTCAGGAAACAAAATCCAGCCTTATGGGAAAAACTATTTCCCCTTATTCATTTTCTAAGGGTATCTACCTCAAAATGTTTGTTATAACAGTGTTTTATATTCATGCTGCTTTGTTAAAGAGGCAAAAGAGCAGAATGACCAGTCAAAAAAATGCAATTGAGAAGTGACTGAATTTGTTCCCAGTGGACCAAAAGTAAAACAGAAAGTGTGAATTCTATCCCAGTATGTTCATGAGTCTGCAGAGTTTTTGATTCCTCTAGCTATCCCTGTCACCATCATTTACTTTTCAGTATAGAAATTATGCAGAGTGTATGTGGCAGTATTATTTCACTAATAATGTAGTCTGGAATAGCACAGAAGAAAGAAGGCAGAGCAGCCAGTTTTGTTGAAAATTTTTCACACATGTATACTTGCTAAATGTTGGTTAATGTTGATGACGATAGCAGTAGTGTCAAACTTGCCAACATGCTTGCTATTTCAGCAGGAGTCTGTTTTGATTGATTTAGAAGGAAGGCCTAGAGAGGATGGGATATTGTCTTTGACTTTAACAAAAAATTGCCAGGATAGTACCATCTTTTGACTCAAAGAAGATCATTTGGTATATGAGGAAATAGTCTCCATGCATAAAGCGCGGATCCTTTCAAACATATTCTTACCTAGAAGTGAACACATCCTCTCATTCTCCTTCAAGATGCTTCATGAATTGGGTTCCATTGACACTAGCTACCATTTGGGATCTTTGGTTTCGTTCAGTAAGTAGTCTGATAGAGCTTGAGTCCTTTCTTAGCTATCAAAGTTTTCCTTAAGAACAGTCTCACTTATTATTCCCCTGTCAGTTCCTTACTATAAAAAGATGTGGTATTCTCATCTATTAAATCATAGAGGAAAACTAGAGAACTTTCCTCTAGATATTGACCCATTACTGAGAAGTGGTGAGATATAGTGGTTAAAAAACAGATTTAGGAGCCAAATTGTCTATGTTCAAATCACAATGTGGGCTGTTATTAGCTCTCTGACCCATTGTGAATTACTCAACCTTTCTGGGCCCCTTTTTCCTTGTCTGTAGAATGGAAATAATAGATTTTACCTCATAGAATTGTCAGAGTTAAGTGAATACATATGTGTAATGCACTTAAAACAGTTCCCAGCACTGAATAAGCACTAGAGACGTGTTTTCCTTTATTAATCTGTGGAGTGGCACAAAATTCATTTATATGCAAGGAAAAGAATCACTTAGAAGTAATTTTCAAAAAGCAACTAATTGTATCTTGTTGCTTATGGTTCTGATGTTTTGATTAACAAATTTAATCTGAAAATCTTTGAGTAATTTTATAAAATGCATCTTTAGGATAAAGGCTTAAATTGGTAATGTTTTATAAGATAAAAGACGGAGTTTGCCTTCCTCTCTAGCATCATCATCCATTATGTTCCCTCTTTCATGGACACCAGCCAGATTTAAATCTTTTCAATTACTTTCTCACACCATTTCCCCACCTAAGTTAAAGCAAGTGTACCTTTCTCTGCCAGGTACATTCGTGCTCCTTCTTTGCCTATTAGTCCTATTCTATCTTTGCATGCTATTATAAGACCTTTTAGAGAGCAGTCTTTCCTGACCTCCCTCAGTGCTTCAAATCTTCTAGTTATACAATCAAAGTAATGCTTGCCTAATCTTAGAATTTTACAAATACTTGTGTGACCATATTTCCATGTCTCTCTGGATATTAGAAGATCCCCATGTCTGATTTCTCTCACTATTGCACATCCATGGTTGTATAATTAAGCCATTTGTTGGGGGGGGGTGGTAAGGTAATATACGTAGGTTTGAATGTATATCCCTAAATCATATATAATGTTGTAAATTAATGTCAGCACAATAAAAAGGTATAAAGAAATAAAGAAACAACTTGCAATTAGTACATATAAACATAAAACTAAGGAGCCATATCTTTGGTGCAAACAATTTTATTGATCTTGTTTCCAATACCCCATTCCTGTGAACACAAATTTTATCATCTAAGTACATTTTGGACAAGTAATAGTTAAAGAAATAGTAATAGTAGATCAAAATAGCAAATCTTATTGAGTAGTTATTATATGCTGGACTGTGCAAATACTGTGTCTAATTTAGTCCTCACAACTTTAGGAAGCAGCTATTACTAGTCCTCTTTTACATGTGAGGGAACAAAGATTTAGAGGGATTAAGTGTCCTGCCTGGAGTTACATGAAGTGCCAGAGGCAGGAGAGAAACTAAAATTTTGAATTCCAGGGCCTATGCTCTTAGCTTTTGTGACTTATGCATTTGGCAGCTTCCCAGTGATGCTTGGGTCTGAACCAGATGTGTCCATAAGCAGGAGAATGAATTCAAAGTGGAAGAAAGGCTTGAGTGTTGAGGGTAAGGGGGGAGAAGAGGTGAGAGGGAGATTTATTGAGCATTTTGCTTTGATCTTGTAGCCCTAGTGAATCCAATTTTAGAGAGTTTAATATGGCTTCTTATGTAGGACTTTATATAATACTGACCCTTTAAAAGGGTTATGGTGCCAGTTCAATTTTATTTTGTGCATAAAGTCTTGAACATGAAGCGATTAAAGCTATGAAAACCCCAGAGAAAGTTACAATATGTCACGGGAAGAAGTTAGATCAGTATGTCTCAAACTACTATGAGTTAAGAGCTTAATAGATGCATTTGTTTAAAAAGTGAGAAATCTAATAACTGACAGAAAGAAATGAAGGAGAACCAATCATTATAGAGCCCCTGACATTATTTTTAACTAGGAAAGTACAGCAGTAGGAACTGGCTCAGTAAATATAGCAAAATCCAACAATTCAAAAATGCCATTATCAATATAAATGGTGTTTTAGGGATTTGGTTTTTCTGAGTGGAAGAGTGTATAATGTTTGGTTCACACTACCTAACTTCCCATTAAAATCTTCAACTTTAATAACCATATGGTAGACATCCCTCTTTTGCTACATGAAACAAGGTAAGTAATGGATTCATTAGAGATATACCTCATTTCATACTACCTATGTAGTCAAGAAAAGGTTATATGTAGCATGTTTTAATAAGGTGAATGTGCTTTAAATTCACTAGGAAAAGTAGCCATTTAAAGGAATCTGAAAGGATTTTCTGTTTTTTCTTTTTCTTTTCTTTCTTTGTTTCTTTTTCCTTTTTTTTTTTTTTTTTTTTTTTTTTTTTTTTTTTTTTTTTTTTTTTTTTTTTGAGACTAGGTCTCACTATTTTTTGCCCTTGAAACTGCAGGCTCACATTCCCCTGGGTACCCAGACTCAAGCAATTCCCAGCCTCAGCTTCCCAGGTAGCTGGGATTACAGGCATGCGCCATCACGCTCAGCTATTTTTTTTGGAACTAGGTCTCTATATGTTGCCCTGGGCAGGACTCAGACCGCAATCCCCAGTCCCAGCCATGCTTCCATAGGCTGGCACTTATAAGCATGTGCCATCATGCCCAGCTGAAAGGATTTTAAGAGAAACTTCAGTAATGTATGTCTGTAAACTAGCACTTTCTTCTAAATATAAACTTTCACGATTGAGTTCTTTTTAGTGAGACTCATCTCTTTAAGGATGGTGTTTGTAAAAAAAAAAAAAAAATCAAAATACCCTAATGATATTAATTATTCTTACAGTAAAGATCAGAGTTTATTCACTGAATGATGACTTGAAGCCAGCCAAAAGAGAAACTGTCTTAACTTTCATAGTAAGTATGTTATTTATTTAAATAATATTTTAACTCAGATGTATTGTTCTAAAACCTTACCCTAACACTGCAAGAACTCTGTCAATGCTTAGTAGGTCCTGTTGAACACCTTAGATGAGTATAACATTAAAAATATCTTTTTCTCCAAAATGGACTTAATTTTTTTATTGATTGCATATGTATATATACACATATATATTACATCATTGTCTACTCCGATATTCTCCCATCACCTTATCACTCATGAACCATCTTAATCTCTTGTGCCCTCCCCGTCCTCCTGATTTTTACTCTCCTCCCTCTCCCTTGCTCTATGCTTCAGTTCTGTTAGCAGTTTAAAAATTTTCTTATCCATTTATTTTTTCCTATATCCCTCATATAAGCGAGACCATCCCCTGTTTCTCTTTTTCTTTCTGGTTAATTTCTGTCAACATGATTCCGTCTAGCTCCATCCATGTTGCTGCAAATGACATGTTTGTCTTCTTTGATTGATAAATAATATTCCATTGTATAAATATACCACCTCTTTTTCAGCAATTTGTCAGTTTTGGGGTATTTGAGTTGTTTCCGTAGCTTCGCGATTTTGTAGGAAGTGCTGTGATAAAACATCTGGGTATATATGATTTTGAATTAATATAACATTAAAAATACTCATTAGTCAGTCAGTGTTAATTCAATATTTATTATGTGTGAGTTTTTTAATTTGTACAATTCAAGATAAAAATAATTCATGGTACTTGTATTTAAGGAACTTACAAATAAGAAACTCCCATGGTCTTACCCAGTTTGTCTCATAACCCTGCAAAATTTGGGAGGTGGGGGGGAATAACTGCTCATTTATTAAGTAGGTACTTTAGTAAGTATACTTCACAATAGGCTGCTACCCCTTCTATTCAAAAAAAGATAAAACAAAAACAACTTAATGCAAGTGAAAAAGAATTATGTATGTATGGGAGATAACTTTAAATCCTTTATAACTTACAAAAAAAGTCATAAACTGTTCACATCTATCTAATCAATAGTTAACTACTTGTGTAACAGGAGAGTATTTCAGTACTGTGGTTGATAACTGCGATAGTGACTTTAAACTCCAGGAATTCAAACAGAAAAGGGAAGTTCCTGCAAGAAGTGAGATTCACACTGGCGAAGGAACAATGAGTTGAATTTAGATTTGTGGGAAAGAAGTAGGCAGATTTTAGAAAGTTGACAGAAGAGTCAGAACTGAGACTGGAAGGATAAGAAGAATATAGTCTGACTAAAGAGCAGAAACAAAAGGATAAATAAGATTTGAAAGTTAGAACAAGGTCAGAGACTTGGAAAGTAGGCCTAGAAGTTAAGATTTCCCATGATTGCTAGGTTGTTAGGTGCCCTGTAGATTTATTACCTGAGACTAAGCAAAGGGAAGTGTATAACTAAGAGCTCTGCTGGAGTGGAAGGGAAGGCTTGCAGTGTAAGTGAATCCCCTCTGGGCCTTGGCAGGAGACTAAGTGTAGAGAGGGGCCTCTCTGATGCCTGAATGAGAGGGTGAGGAGAGAATGCAGTGAGAAAGGCATCAGCAGAAATAAACTGCTTGACAGATGAAGATGTTTCCTAGACCCCAATGTGAATTTACCCATCTATAACCATGAATCTTCATGAGTTATTTTAAAGCAGGATTCTAGGAACTGTGTCTTTTCCTTTGGAAGCCAAGGTTTCGGTTTAGATGATTAGATTTACATACAAGAGTAGATACTAGCAGAACAGAACTGGACTAGATAATAAAACAAATAGGACCAAAGACACCAACTCAGAGAGAAGACAAAATCAGTTCAGAGTGAGGGCTGAAACAGTCCTTCCCTGGAATACAATAGTAGGCTAAAGAAGCACAGCTGGGCTTCAATGAAAGGAATAAACTTTAAAAAAAAAAAAGCCAATATCTAAGAAATGGCATGTGTTAAGCAATGATTTCAGTTAGGAGAAATGAACATAATAAATAACCTGTCTGAGCTCTGAAAGTTGGAAATCTGATGAGGGACAGTGTTGGCTTGAAAACCCTTTGTTGATCAGAAAATATTAATATATGTGGACAATTCCTTTCTTATATCCCAGCTCTTGTTCTATATCCCAGTTCCTGTCTCTCTCTGTGGGTGACCTTGAATGATGTAGGATGCTGGCAGCACACAAAGAAGAACAAATGCCTGTCAGCCCCTATAAAAGAAGTTTGAGGAATCTAGTCCTAAGGCAGTGGCAGCATGGGAGGTTTGTGGGGAGGGAGATCATCGTGCAGAAAGTGTCCTGAGAACACCACTCCAGAGACATGATCTGAGCATGAAGAACTGCAGGCATGAAGGGCAGGCAGGAAGATATTTAGCTATGATTCTAAATTCTGTCCAAAATTGACCTTTGTGACTCAAGAGAAAGAAAATTCATAAAATCCCAGCCATGAATTTCACAGTCATGGTACATAGTCATAAATATCTCGGTTAAGACCAAAATGGACCTCCATATATAGTCCAAAGAAAGTAAAAACTCTCTAATAATTTTCAAATCATGCACAAAAGGAATTTTATGGGGAAGTTTTATGAAAACTTTCGAGTTTGTTTAAACCATTTTGAGTATTTTATTAAGCTCAAAATATCCATGTGCAGTTATAAAGCATCTAACAAATAAACACAATCTGTAGTATAATTGCTTTGGAAAACTTCAAATAAACAAATGTGAAATTTAGATTCTGCTATCTAGAAAACCTATAAGTTCATATTTGGTTATTATATCACCAATTATTGTCATACTTCTTTAGTGACACATAACAGAACTGAGTCTTTTCTAGATAATTGAGACCAGAATACCCTTAACACTGATACATTTTTCTCTCTTTTGGTGAGGCAGGAGTTGGAGGGTCCAAAAAGAGAGGGAAGTGATTTTTTTTTTTTTTTTTTTTTTTTTTTTTTGAGACTAGGTCTCGCTATTTTTGCCCATGGAACCACAGGCTCACGTTGCCTGGGGTACTACGGATTCAAGCAATCTCCAGCCTCAGCTTCCCAGGTAGCTGGGATTACAGGTGTGTGCCACCATGCCCAGCTATTTTTTGGGACTAGGTCTCGCTATGTTGCCCCAAGTGGGATTTGAACCGTGATCCCTAGCCCCAGCCACTTCATACGCTGAAGATTGCAGGCACACACCATCGTGCCTGGCTTGAGAGGGAAGTGATTTAAATGAACTTGTTTTTCTTGCAAAATATTTAAATGATCTTCCTCCTACATATTCAAATTGAAGACATGAATATTTGTTGGTAATACTGTAGATCAAAGATAATACTATTAATTAAATGGTTTAATGTGGCTTATGTACATTAAGATTATTGTCTTTATTCAAAGGATCCTGAAGGATCAGAAGTTGACATTGCTGAAGAAACTGACTATACTGGAATTATCTCTTTTCCTGACTTCAAGATTCCATCTAATCCTAAGTATTTTGAAATTATATGTTAATGAAGTTTTCTCTATAAAGCACATTTGAAACTTTTCGGTTGTGAGGCAGATAGTATGTCAAATTGAGCCACATAGTGTTAACAGAGAGTGCCAGTGTGAAAGAAATGAAAATAAATGAAATCTTTTCAAGTTTAATAAGAAATTAGACTCAGTTTCTGACCATTAAAACCTCCCAACAATTCCCAATAATTTTTGTTACTCCCTTTCACAGACGGAAGAAACATTTGGAAGATGTAAAAATAGTTCCCAGTTTGTTTTTAATTTTATCAAAATTATAAATCCTCTGCCTTTCAAGGAATCTAATAGATTACCAACCTAAAAGACTCCTGTGGTCCTATGCCTTGCTCCAAGAGTTATAAAAATATTGGGCATCTGGAGTCTTTCATAAACTACCAGAAGACAGATTTCAAGATGGAGTGTGTTCTTGGAGCCATTTCTTCCTTCTGGTTCTGTGCTACCGTATTTCAGAACACTTTTAGTTAGAGTCCAATGTAATAAATATTTAGTGACACGAAGTACAACAAAAAATGAGAAATGTAAAACAGACATGAAGAATCTTCATTTTCAAGGGACTTAGGAGCAGTTACATAAGAAAGGTGTACCTGTAAATGCGTGTAATAGAACTTTAAATCAAAACCTTTTTAGAGTCATTCTGCTATACTTTTTCTAAAGGCTGCTTGTAGTTAATTTGATATACTCGAGACTTTCTAGAATTTTGAATATAATTGGACAATATGAATAATTTCTACAACTTTTAAATGATGTGCTGCCTTGAAAGTACTAAAGTTCTATAGCATAGGATTGAACTTATATTATTTTTTGTAACTATCATCATTTCTCCAACTTCTCTTTGTACCTTTTGCTCCATGGCATTTTATGAACCAGTCCTAGTAGTTTCTCATGACCAATGCTTTCCTATCCCAGTACCTTTATACACATGTTCCCTCTACTTAGAATAAACTTCACCTTACTCTTCACAAGAATGACTTCTCATTTTTTAGGACACAAGGTAAATGAAAGAAGCTATCCCTGAATGCATGATCTAATGTACTCCTCACTTTAGCTTGCTCCTGGTTATTTTCTTCATGACACTTTTTTCACTTCTATAAATACTTATTAAATTTTTATCCGCTCCCGCCCCTCCACTTCCCCCCTACTGCAAATGCCTTAAGGACAGAGTCTTGCCTGTATTGTTTAGTGCAATCTCACCCACAATTCAACATGGCAAACACTTGATGAATATTTGTTGAATTGATGATGATAATTAGCAGAATATTAACTTGCTGATTGCGTAATGAATATGCAGATTAGCTATTATTTCACAAATAAGGTTAAGTTACTTGCCCAGGTCAATCTGTTGGTAAATGGAAAGATAGGAATTTGAACTCTTACGGCTATTAACAATTTGAAGAAAGGAACTCTTCTAGCTTACTTATTTGTAAGCTCCAGTTCTTAATACAGTTTTTAGTAAAATTTTTAAATGAAGGTTACTTTTATACTTAGGTCATTTTCCTCTTTAAACAAATCATACCATAATTTCATTTATGTGAAGCATAGATTTTATTATCTGGATAGACTTGTATATTACATTTTTCTAGAGATTTTGTACATATTTTCTACTATAATATGGATTTTAATTTTATGCTAGTAAAATTAAGCTCCAGGAATAAATATATTCTCAAGTATCATGAGCTCTTCAAATCAAAGCTATTAACTATGTTAAGCTAAAATATCTGAAAAAGATATCACAATGTATGAAAAACTAATTATTAAAAGTAAATTATTAAAATCCTGAAAGTATTTGTTTCTATTTATTGCTTTAAAATCTGTTACAGATAAGTTATATTACTTGGGCTATATACCTCTGTACTTTTTTTGCCCTTTTTAAAACAAATTGATTAGATGTCCTATGTGTGAATTAAGAATTTCTATGATATCTGTAATTTCAAGTATTTTGCTTTCATAGATATGGTGTGTGGACAATTCGAGCTAAATATAAAGAAGACTTTTCAACAACTGGAACCACGAATTTTGAAGTTAAGGAATATGGTAATTTCTGACAATTAAAATTTCACTTATAAAGAATTAGTAGTTTGCAATAATTATTTTTCATCAATGTACTTATTGTAAAATTACCCCCAGACAAGTATGAGGCAGCCTGCTGGTATGGTTAAAAGTCCTAGCTGAGGGTCAGGAGTGGCCTGTATATGGGGTTAGGGGTGGGGGTATGGCTGAGGAATGTTGAACTCTAGTTCCAGCATGTCCCTGTTAAACTTGAATAATCACATTAACCTCTCACAGAGTTGGTGAAATGGTCCTTATCACAGAGTTGGAAGAGGTCTAGTCCCTTGAGGAGCTAGACTAGGTAAGGTCCTTTCTAAGACTATGAAGTCATCAGAGAAGAGGTAAACAGAATTCAGTAAGACAAGTTAATTTATTCAGGTTATTGCAACTAATTAGTGACAGAACAAGAACAACTGGATTTTCTTGTCCATACTCCAGTGTTATTTACCTCTGTATCATTAATTCCTAATAATATTTATTTGGAAATTTAAGATATTTCAGTTTTGAAATCAGTCATTTTAATGATTGTAAACATATAAATAGTTCACTATTTTTACTTCTTGTAGTTTTTAACTAGAGTATTTGTGTGTCCTGATAACAAATGTAATTACTTCTGCTTGAAGTCATTTTCTTTTCCCCACAGACGAATACAAATATGGGAAATAGATACACAAATGTTAACAATTAGTAGATGAAACAGTGACAAAATCAACTTATTATCCTGAAATTAACTTAAAAAATAGATTCGCAGTAACAGAATCCTAACTGATCTCCCTTCTTCATGCTGCCTTCTCTATATACATGGAACTCATTAACCTCAACTATTTGCAACCACCTCATCAAGTCACCTCCAAGCTCCCTCCTGGACTACTGCAAAAACCTTCCAAGGGCTATCTCTGATTACAAACTACTCTCTCTTGGTTTTACCCAAACTAATTTAGAAGTGTAATTCTCACCATGTTACTTATTTCACCGTGGAGAAGTCCCCAATGGCTTCTCCTTCCTATTTGATCAGAGTCAAAATCCTTATTTTGTACTGACCCTGACTACTTCCTTTTACACCATTCTTACCTTCCAGTAGTGTTGACTTTGCACATAATACTCCATCTGTGTACGGTATTTTTCCCCTTCTTCATTGCCTCATCAACTCATAGTCGTATGTCAAGTCTTAGTTGGAATGCCACTTATTTGGGAAAGCATTCTCTGACTTCTCTTTCTGGGTAGGATTCCCCATACTTCATATCAGTTTTTCCTAACTATGGCATAGGTGTTTATCAGTGTACTTATTTACTTATAGCTATCTTCCATGGTTGACCGTGAGACCATTAAGGACTGAATTTATACCTTCATACCCGTCTAATTCATTGATATATCTTTGTTGATAGCAATCTGCCTCTTATGTTGCAAGTAGATATTAATGAAAAGATGAAATATTTTCCTGCACCTCGTATCCTTGGGAAAACACTCTTGCTACGTTGATAACAATACAGAGCGACAAATTGCATTACTCTTTTATCATATAGAAGCCAGTTATCTTACTTTTGTCTATTTAGTCTCTACCCATAATATCAGGGCCATTCAGTCATCCAACTGTCTATTAACTGTTGTGCACTTTAATCATTTACAATCCAATAATCCTTGGTCTGTGGTTTGTACTGTTATAAAGAGAAAATATTTTGACAGATCAATTTATTGTCTCTTGGGAATCAAGACACAAAGGAAATGGGGGTGAAATCCTCCCATCTCACTTCATTTTATGTAGATGTTCTTTTTAAAATAAAATTGCCAGTTCTCTCTTCTTGACTGAGATTAGAATTTAAAGGGAAATGCTAAGTAAGAAAGAGGTTTCCTTTTCTATTTTCTTTTTTTTTTTTTTTTTTTGAGACTAGGTATTGCTATTTTTGCCTGTGGAACCGCAGGCTCCCATTGGCCATGGTACCACAGACTCAAGTAATCCCCAGCCTCAGCTTCCCAGGTAGCTGGGATTACAGGTGTGTGTCACCACACCCAGCTATTTTTTGGGACTAGGTCTCGCTATGACTCAAACTGCGATCCCTAGCCCCAGCCACTTCATAGGCTAAAGCTTACAGGCATGAGCCACCATGCCTGGCTTCCTTTTCTATTTTCTTTTTTTTTTTTCTTTTTCTTTTTCTCTTTCTTTTTTTAGAGACTAGGTCTCACTATGTTGCCCAGAATAGTCTCGAACCTGTGGACTCAAGTGATTCCTAGCCTCAGCCTCCCAAGTAGCTGGGATTACAGGTGCACACCATTGCACCCGGCTTCCTTTTCTATTTTCAATTTAATTAGCACTTGTTGAGTATATTCTATGTTCAGGTCCCATGAGGTCATGTGGAATATAAACAAAGCAAATGGACAAAGCTAAACTAAAACAACCCCTAGAAATCTGACTGCAGCACTGAGACTGTGATAGGCAAAGGGCTGGACTAAATAGCAAAGTGAGGAGGAGGCCCAACGTATTACAGTAGACTGTGATGGAGGGTTACTGGTGCTTTGGGGATGGGCATGGTGCAGTAACATCTATTTGAAGATCTATGACCTGTATCCCTAAAACAGACATGTGTATACCAGCATTACCTTAATAATATAAGTAATAAAAGTCTCATGAGGAGGGGAAGAAGGCAGAGATAAAAGAAAATGAACAAGAACAATCACTTTTGTTTTTAAAAAGTACATACTCTAGTGGAGAAAATAATCATAGTAAAAGCTGAGAAAAAATTATAAGCACAGTGCTTCTGCTACATAGAACTGGGTTGACCTCTGACTGGTAGAGTAGATTTCCCAAGGTGTTCTCATTGATGATAATGTTGATGATGATAACAAGGTGCACGCTGTGCTGATGGACATTTTGTACATCAGCACATCAGGAGGTACAACTGGTTGCTATATTATATAGATTCCTCAAATTTAAATGGTAATATTGCCTTTGTTTTTATTTTCAGTGCTGCCACATTTTTCTGTCTCAATAGAACCAGAAAATTACTTCATTGGTTATAAGGACTTTAATGATTTTGAAATCACTATAAAAGCAAGGTAAGAAAGTTATTTTTTTAGATTATCCACCTAAATTGCATGTGCACTCTAGTTGGCAAGTTGCCCAAAGTAAGCAACTGTGATTTCTCCCCTGTGGTATTTAGATTTAAATGACACATAACATCCAAGTTTAGGATGCTTGACATGTTGGTTTAATGAACATATACTGCTGAGATCTGTGATTGATCAGCAACATCTGCTATGATTTTACTGATTTTAATTTAAGATGATTCTAATTTTATGGGTTATTGACTAGCAAAAAATTGTACTAAGGATTTAAGTTCAAATGTATGTTTAGGAACCAGCATGGCTTAGGATGTTGGAACTGAGATACAAAGGCCTTGCTAGGGGGCTGGTTGGTAGAGGGTCTTACATATCTGGTAGTTAGTTGACTGGCAAATGACTAAAACTATAAGGATGGTTAGATCATTGTGATCCTCATCATCTAGCAGGTTGCCTTGTAGCAGTAATGCTGCACAAGAAGAGAGACTGGAAGAACAAAAGTTATCGAGAAGCCTAGGCTAAGAACCAGCACACTGTTATTTCTACCACATTTTTTTTTGTCCAAAGCAAGTAAACAGACTAGTCCACAGTAAATAAATTCCCTTCACTCTCTGTGCATGCAAGTTGCTGCAAAGGTCTTGGGTACAGAGAGAGGTAGAGAGTTTGGATTAGTTTTGCAAGCAATTTGCAACAAAAACAGATAATTTACAAATGGCAATATAATGTAATTTTAATAGTAATACATATTACAATATAATGTATGTAACTCTACCTGTTGGACATATTTAAAAATATTCTTTATATATTAGTTCATTTAATCCTTACAAAAACTCTATGAAGTAGATACTACTAGTTTCCCCGTAATATAAATGAAAGAATGGAGGCACATAAACGTTAAGTAATTTACTCAAAATGACACAACCAGTAAGTCACATAATCTATTGGTTCTGGAGTCCATACCCTCAAATACTACCCTATACTGCCTCTCTTACTACTGTTTATTCCTAGAGTGTCATTTAGTCTCAACCAATGTGAAAGAACTACTTGACAGAATTACAGAAACCAATTATTAATGGAGACACTCTTTTTGTTCAAACTGTAAAGGAAAAATAGTAAACTCTTGCTTTGTTTGTATTTTCTATGGAGAAAGTTTCCTTCATTCTTTCTTTCATTTTGAGCTAAAAAAAGAAACCTGCAGTTAGAATTACTTTAAGAGATCTTATTTCAAATTTATCTCATATACTAGTACAATTGGACTTGCTGCTTTTAAAAACATTGGGAGCTGCTCCCCACTGATATTAAAATCAAGGAAGTGACATGTCCTATAGAGAGGGCAAAAGACCTGAGTCTTTTGCTCTCAAGATCAGTTTTTTCCATATAGAACATAATCATATTATGGCTTTATTGTTGCAGATGAAATGTAACATGAGATTAAATGTAACTGTGCATGAAAGACACTTAGAAGTGTATTAATTGCTTTATGAAATTTAAAATTGTTACATATTTTCTGAACTTTATTAATTTTATGGTATTATCGTGTAACAGGTATTTTTATAATAAAGTTGTCAGTGAGGCTGAAGTTTATGTCTTTTTTGGAATAAAAGAAAACTTAGAAGATGACCAAAAAGAAATGATGCATAAAGCAACAAGAAGCACAATGGTGAGACACTGGTGTTCACTGGTATACATGAATATCAAGAATACTAGACATGGAAAGTTACTTCCTGATCATCTAGTTCAATCCTTCATTTGATCTGGGCATGCAGATTGAAGCTCAGAATCCTTCCATGGCCTCTCATTGTCTTAGGATAAAGTCCACTTGACTTCAACCTCCCTCAGTAGCACCATCTACCTACTGCTTTCTTCTTTGTGCTGGTCACTCCAGTCTCTCAAATCTACTCTCCTGTCTCTTGTTCTCAGGCTCTTCACAATGCTGCTCCCCACTGCTTTGGGAATGTGCTTTCTCTTCATCCCCTCCTGCCCCTTCTTCACTTGGTTAATTCATACTCACTCTTTATGTCTCGACCTTGGCAACGTTTCTCTGGGAAATCTCCCCTGATCCTCAAACCCAGGTTGACTGCCCCTTAGGCCTTAACTCTCTGACAGGAGATTGTATTTTACACTTTATTGCTGTGATTCCTAACTGGGGATGACTTTTACCCCCAAGTAGGCATTTGGCAGTGTCCAGACACATTTGTGGTTGTCATAACTGGAAGAGGAATTAGTGGGTAGAGGTCAGGGTTGAGACTAAGTTCCTACCTTACTCAGTACAGTCCTCTACACCAAAGAATTATCCTATCCAAAATGCCAGTGGGACTTAGAGTAGAAATTCTTATTTACTCTAATGCTTTATTCACTGACCTACTATACTATACACTATTTAACTCTTCATAGATCTGAATCATTCTCTGTGTTCAGAGCCAGCGTAGTGTCTGGCAAATCAGTGTTCTATAAATAAATGGTGCTCTCTCTATAAAATGACTTCACAAAGAACTCATTAGGAGGTTACTACTCCATGGTAAGTGTTAGTGGTTGCCGGAGCTCAAAAGAGAGTCCTGGTGCCATGTCCAGTGTTTTTTACATTATACCACAGATTATGATAGAGATTCATGGCATTTTTCTCATTGTTAATATTCATGTAGTTCATATTGTCCTTTGTTTAGTCATTGTGTTTTCAAAACAGTTTTCTTTTTCAAAGTATAAACTAGATACCACTTTATAAAGCAAGATTCTATGCTAGACACTGAGGTTTGAAGCTAAGTAAGATAAAAATCACTGATCTCAAGTTACTTAATTTTAGAAGAAAAATAAGGCAAAATTTATTTTACTTTTGTGAATAATAAACAGTATAATATGACTTGACCCCATAGCCATGAAATCCCTGTATGTTTTCAAATTAGTGTTTAAATATGTAAGTAATGAAGTCAAATTAAATATCTCAAGCCAAGCATAATCTCAATGAAGAGCAGGCGTAAGCTGAGAAGTCCAGATGGGTGATGGCTCAGAGAGTTAAGGCCCCTATCTGTTAGTAAGGAAGATAGCTGTTGAATCTCTGATGTTGAAGAGTCTTCCAAGTCTATAATTTGATGCAAAATGAATTGGAAGATAATGTTCAGGCTTAAATGAGGACACAGTCATTCACTTCATTGGTGATAATAAACCATTCTTCTCAGTTGCCTAAAATTTAGAGGCCAGTAAAAGCAGATGTCATCCATTTTCCTTTTAAGTTATTTTATGAAATAACTTTTATGTTTTCCTTCTTTAAAAAGTTAACAAATGGAATAGCTCGCATCACTTTTAACTCTGAAATAGCAGTTAAGGAACTGTCCTATCAGGATCTAGAAGATTTGAACAGCAAGTACCTTTATATTGGTGTCACTGTAATGGAGGCAACAGGTAAGTTTCTTTTTTTCTTTATTTCTCTTGGATAATATTTAGACAGCATGTTAAATGTATAAATAGTTACAATTGTCTCATATTTTATTTTCTTTCAGTTAATTTTACTTTTATAAAATCCTTGAAAATGAATGAGGATAGCTTTGTATACTCTAGTCAATGGATCATTGACTTTGTATACTCAAGTCATTGTCTAAGCTAGTCATTGGGTCATTGACTTTGTATACTCTAGTTGATGAATGAGTATAACTTTCCTACTCTAGTCATTGGGTCCCTTTTACTTCAGCTATAAAAGTAGAATAAAACCTGCCCAGTTGATATCCCAAGTGGTACTGTGGACTATTTGGTTTGAACACAGGTACCGTAATATCCTCACTTGGTGAGAATCAAAATTAGAAACTATGTATGTAAAACTTTTGATAAAGTACTACACAATGAAAGGTGTTGCAATTATTATTGTTTTAGTCTCCTTATCTGTACAATGATGGAGTTGAGCCAAACACCTCCTAAAGCCATTTTCAGTATTAATATTGAGGACCTCTGTCTAAAATTAGAGGTTAAAGGTGATGCTGTTTCTAAAATGTGTATATAGCATGTACATGCAGGATTGTGGAAGAGCAAAGACTCAATATGCAAAGCACTTAAAACAGAACCTTCTCTGCTTCCTTTCTTTTCTCCTCCCTCATCTCTGCCTCATCTTTTCCTTCCCTTCCCCTTGTCTCTCCACTTCCTCCTTCTTTTCCTTCTTTTTTATTTATAACATCCTTATCATCCTGATTACACTCTCAGTTCTACTCCACTAGTTCTAAATACTTATTAATTACTCTAACTTGAGTCAATTGGTATGTCTACCCAATTACTATCTTTTAAACTGTTCTCAGGTACATGTTGATCACCCAACCTGAATAAATAACTACATTGAGCCCTTTTCTTTGTAAAATAAAATTTAAAAAAATGACCCCTATGGCCCTTTTTACCTCTTTAAATTTGTTCTTCTAAGTAACAGGATAAAGAATTGTGGTTCTTATTTAATTATTGACCAACATGTGTATGTCTGATACTCAGTAGATGTTAGAGAATGATGTAACCACATACTCCTTGCCCTAGATATTGATTTTTCACTTAATTTAAGTGTTTTGTTCTTACATATTTTCTTCAATTTCTTTCAAGAAAATATAGTATAAGCAATATTTATGAACTATTAAAAGAGTATTGCTAAACATGAAGGCTTACAAATGCAAATGATATATGATTCAAGTGGCTTAGACACTAGCATGAGGTATAAGATATGTACTAAAGGACTCTGTTACAAGATAAAATTCCCTTGAGGCTACTACAGGAGGAGGATAGGGTGAAGAGGGAAGAGGGGGCCAAAGGGAGCGTGGTGGAGGACTGTGGGTATCTTGGTCATGGATATGGTGTGGTAGCATTCATCTAAACAGGTGTGAACCCATACCTCTGAATCATATGCAGTGTTGTTACCCAATGCTAACCAATTTATTAAAAATATTTTTTCAAGAAAAGAAGCGTTCCATATGTTCTAAGTAAAGTAGTTAATGCTGTTGACATTCAGAAGGTGAACTTCTGGATGATTCTTGAGCAACCATTGTTTGAAGATGATAGTCATAAAAGATAAAACCCTATTAAAGGTAGGTCTTGAAGGGAGATATGGTCACAGGGTGAAGTGGGGCACCCTCTATAGAAGAGACATACTGAGAATGGAATCATTGATCTTTGAGAATTACAAATTATCTGATTGGTTGAAGAATAAGATAAATAAAGGGCCATTAGGGAGGTCATATGGGAGGAGCATAGGGAGAGTAGAGCTTTGTATGTTTTTCTTATTTTTACTTCTTAAATTTTATCAGGGGATGATACTATGGTATTATTGCCAGTGGACCCTCAGAATTCACTCCACTACATTCACTCTTTTTCTGTCTTCCCTTCCATTTCTCTCCAGATTCTTGTGTTGTAATGGTAAACCCCCTGAGAGGATTACTCTCTGATTTACCCTTTCCTTCTCTCCTTAACACCTTCTATATCTTCAGCTGACACTCAAACCACTAATAAAAAAAACAGTGTCTCTTCCTGACAGTCCTCCTCAGTTCAGGCCTGACATTCTCCTCTCATGAGGAACATCTCCCCATTCAAGCCTTGTATAAAGGCCTTGGAAACTTGTAGTCTAAACTCTTTTCTTCATTGCCCAATGAACCAAGAGTCATATCCTACTTCTTGGTAAGTGAATGAATGTAAGAACCAAGTGAATGAATCAGTAGGTATGTGGACACAGAGACATCTATCCATACTTAGATTATTATACTCCCCCAAATAGGTCAACATAATCCTTGTGCTTTCTTTAGGTGGACTTTCTGAAGAAGCAGAAATTTCTGGCATCCAATATGTCCTCTCCCCCTACAAAGTGAATTTGTTGGCTACTCCTCTTTTCTTGAAGCCTGGGATTCCGTATTCTGTCAAGGTAAACGAAGTAGGGGGAAATGGGATTGTCTTTCTCTGCTTATAAAAACATGGAGATAGCAAATGGGAAGGGTGCTGGACAGGCATATCACAAAGGAACTCACCGTGCTGCACCTGCCTCTCTTGTGGACGTGGTCAGAGCTGGAAAGCTGCAGGACAGCTGCAACCCTGAGACAAGTGCCAGTGTTTGAGTTAACCTGTGTTCACTCAAATAAGCATCCCCAAATAAAGACTGCATTAAATCATATGTAAATAAAACCCCATAATCCTACAGTTCAAAAAATACTAACATTTAAAATTATTTGGTGGCATATTCTTAAGACAATGATACTGTTTCTTGAAAATGAACCCATGTCTCTCAGCATTGTTTACTTCCTGTGTGTCTCTGAATATGCCTTCCTGTGCTTTTCCCTGTAATGTATTCTTTTGTGCCTAACTCTGTTGTTTTCCATCCTTCCCATCTGACAGAGTCCCTGACTATTCTTTTGATGTTTTAATTATATTAGTATTTCATATTTTATTATCTATACAATCATATGTATATTTTATTATATCTATAAAAGGGTCCCCCCATCTTTAATTTGAGAAGCTAGAGCAGAATATGTTTTTATTCTTTGAAAATGTATTTCTTTTGAAAATCAACTTTATTATCATTATATTATTTGTTACTTTGGGCTACATTTTTTTAGAGATAAAAATGTACCAATCCCAAAATGACCTTTGAACATATAAGTAGCTTCTTATAGACATATATATCATAATATAGATTACTATATACACATAATGAAATTTATGTAATGATATATATTGTAAAATACATCATTAAATAAAATATAATATTTATACTAAAATATATTTTTATATTCCTTGTCATCTAAAAGTAAAATAAAATGAACTAGATCTTTGTGACTAAGCATGATGGTGAGAGGTAGAAAATAAGATGCCTCAGTTTTTCTGGTATCCAAGAATGAATCATTCCCAGAAGTGGTTGCTTTAGTTTTTCCTTTATCAAGTCCTAAGCCAATTGAACAAACAGAGAAATCAGATAGCAGAAGACTTTATGTGGAGAACTTTTTAGAATAATTTTCATGTTCTGAGTCCGCCTTATATAAGAAAATCCATTCAACTGAATAAACTGAGTAGAATTAAACCTTTCTATAAACTGAGAACACCTTCTGTTTACTGAATTAAGCATGACTGATTTATACTTTGGTGGCAAGAAGGGAAAATTTCTTCAGAATTGCTACACTTTAAAAACAGAGATGAGCTGTTGAAATGAGTTTGGATGGTTCTGACAAACAGGTGCAGGTTAAGGACTCACTCGACCACTTCATAGGAGGGGTCCCGGTGACCCTGCATGCAGAAGCAATCATTGAAAACCAAGAGACCTCCGAGCTGGAGTCAAAGAAAAGTTTAACACGTTCCGTGGATGGAGTGGCTTCGTTTGTGATCAATCTCCCATCTGGAGTGACGGCGCTGGAATTTAATGTGAGCTTAACTCTCCTGCTGAATTTTCTAGGACAGTGTGTACTTTTGTCTGTGTGTTTTGGCTGGTGTGCAGAACAGATGTGGCAGATTTTATATTTGAGTCCAGTGAACAGTTCCACAAATTTGCATCTGAAAAAAAACTAAGACCACCAGAAACACTCCCTTAATCCATTTATCAGTCCTGAAGGAAGACAAATCTATTAATGTTTCATTTGGAAATTATTTTCTCTTACACAGTGTGATTTTATTAGAATCTAGATGTTTCAGAATAAGTATAGGTATGAAAGTCTGTGGTAGGATATTCTCTATCCTCCTTCTGCCCCTACTTTTTTTCTTTTTTCAGAACCATAAAAAGATCAAATGTGAAAGAAAGGCTCCCCTTTTTTATAGTTGCAGAATCACTTTTCCTTAGTCTTCTCTTTGAGCAAATAATACTAAAGTTCCCAATCCCAAATAAATTATGAGTAGTTAATAAATGCATGTCAACAGCTGCGGTACATATACACGCTCTACCGTCTACTTAGCACTTAGTGTTGTGCTAAGAGCTTTATATTTAATACCATTCAATACCCATTAAATCCCCATTAAATACCATTTAAGACCCATTTAATCAGTTCCGTGAATTAGAACATTATCTTTGTCATTCATAACTGATGATACAGAGGCTTCTCACCCCTTGTGATTAGATAACTTATCCAGAGTTAATAACTGATAATAATTGATGTAAACTAGTGAATATTCTGTTCCAGAGGGTAGACTCTTAGCCCCTTCACTGTCAGAGGCTAACATTGCTGTTATGGGATCATTTCTCTCCCATGCCATGTTTATAAGCACTCCTCTGGACCACTGCTTCGTAATGAAATTGGGCCAAAGAGTCTCTGGGATGCTCATTCACACCTCCTGACCCCCAATTCTCAAGACCTCCCCACCATCACCCTTCTCTTTCCCCCAATTCCTGCCACCACAACCCTGAGGAAGATGAGCCCCCAACTTACTGTGATACTTCAGGAAAGGTGCCAATATTTGACCTAGGAGCACCTTTATGTCTTTACTGGGCTTGCCTAACCAGCCCTTGCAATTCCATTATCCCAATTACTACCCAGAGTCTTTGTTAAGTTACTTGATAGTGGCACAGCTGTATAACCATTGAAGTAATGGAAGTTTTTTTCTTTAACATTTGATATTGTGGAATTTAGAAATTGAAAAAGCAAAGAACAATTTTAAACAGTTTTTTCACAGAAACTATGTCATCTCAATATACATCTGTTTTGGAAACTTCCTTTGCAGGTCAGGACCAGTGATCCACATCTTCCAGAAGAAAACCAGGCCAGCAAAGAGTACAGAGCAGTGGCATATTCATCTCTCAGCCACAGTTACCTTTATATTGACTGGACTGAAAACTATAAACCATTGCTTATAGGAGAACATCTGAATGTTATTGTTACTCCCAAAAGTCCATATATTGACAAAATAACTCACTACAATTACTTGGTATGTATAATAATAGTAGGCTTATACCTATCTACTGCCCTACCTGAGACTCTTTTGCTTTTACATTTGTTTTCACAAAGCCTTCAAACACATCACCTAATTTGATTATCTTTTCAAAAACCTTTGAGACAGAGCATGATTTTCCTCACCACAGATGAGGAAACTGAGGCACAGAGAGAAAAGTCTGTCCCACAGTCACTCATCTTAGAAGAGGATTTTGATTTGACCTGAGGGCAATTGACTCTGAAAAGCCTTTCATCAAAGAGAGCCTGATTCGCCGGGCGTGGTGGCGCGCGCCTGTAGTCCCAGCTACTCGGGAGGCTGAGGCGGGAGGATCGCTTGAGTCCAGGAGTTCTGGGCTGCAGTGCGCTATGCCGATCGGGTGTCCGCACTAAGTTCGGCATCAATATGGTGACCTCCCGGGAGTGGGGGACCACCAGGTTGCCTAAGGAGGGGTGAACCGGCCCAGGTCGGAAACGGAGCAGGTCAAAACTCCCGTGCTGATCAAAGAGAGCCTGATTCAATTCCCACATTACTTCCATTCGATTTGATAGGCAATGCATACACACTTATTTTGAATAGGAAATCACTGACATAGAGAGGGACCCAAATCCTGTGCCTAAGAATAAGTTGTATCATACCTACTCCTGTTTTATAACTCTGAAAAATCCGTTATTTCACTTATTTTAAACACAGGGAAATATCTCTGAGGAAATATATTTTTGCTTCTTGGAATTTATAATTTTTTAACCTTACCCCTCCCATTTTATTTCATTTTATTTTATTTTTGAGACTAGGTCTCGCTATTTTTGCCCATGGAACCTCAGGCTCACGTTGCCTGAGGTACCATGGACTCAAGCAGGCTCCAGCCTCAGCTTCCCAGGTAGCTGGGATTACAGGCACGCACCACCATGCCCAGCTATTTTTTGGGGGACTAGGTCTCGCTATGTCCCCCTTGAGGGACTCAAACTGCAATCTCTGACCCCAGCCATGGCTTCCTAGACTGCCACCTACAGGCATGCGCCACCATGCCCAGCCCACCCCTCCCATTTTAGACCTAACCTCTGTCTTTAAAACTTCATTCCCAAATAAGCACACCCCACTTACTCATCTTTTTAAAAATCGGTGAAACAAAGGGGATTTTATTGGTTGTACTTGGGCCAGCATTTTAGCTGATTTTCTACTTTTGTGATATTTAACTAAAATCAGTATGACACTTAGCTAATTCCTGAAGCTAGCATCTGCATAAGGGTGTAAAACATTCCACTCCTATTGATCACTTTGAGAACTAAAGGCGCTAAGTAAAGGTAAAAGTTCCTGTCACAAAGCAGGCTCACACTTGTTCATCTTTTTTCCTCTTTGTCATTTCTACTCCTTTTCCAAGCTCAGTCCTAAAACAAAGATTTTCTCTTTGTAGTTGTTGTTACTGCTGCTGTTTGTTTTCAGATTTTATCCAAGGGCAAAATCGTTCACTTTGGCACAAGGCAGAAGCTTCTGGATTCTTCCTATCAAAGTATAAACGTTCCAGTAACACAGACCATGGTTCCTTCAGCTCGTCTCCTGGTCTATTACATCGTCACAGGAGAGCAGACTGCAGAATTAGTGTCCGACTCAGTCTGGCTAAATGTTGAGGAAAAATGTGGCAATCAGCTTCAGGTGAGCCACAAATCATAAATCACAACTGAATTTCTCTCTGAATAGAGAAGATTGTAAATGCAGTTCCCTGTGAATTTTTATCTCATCCAAGTGACATTCTATTTTTCAAATGGTATTTTAGGTCCGACTCTCTCCAAGGGCAGATGCATATTCTCCAGGCCAACAAGTTTATCTTAATATGGAAACTGAGTCAGATTCCTGGGTTGCTTTAACAGCAGTAGACAGTGCCGTCTATGGAGTTCAAAGGACAGTCAAGAAGCCTCTGGAAAGAGTTAAGTAATGCCTGACCTGGGGTGCTAGCACATGATGTGACTGCATATACCTGTCTGGCACCAGGGCAGGTTGTGGGGGAAAAGCCAGGGAAGTTCTCAAGGGATAATTATGCCTGCCTTTCTATATTCTCCTCAGAGCAGTGGTTCATAGGAAGCTAAGCTATCCTCATGTTGTCCCCAAAGTACAGGCCCATCCTTTTTCAGTTTCCAAGTGTAGAATTAAACACCTTAAAAACATATGACTGTGATAGCACTTATATTCAAGGAACAGATGTGCCATCATTTGGGAGTCTTAGGGACTTGGGAGGTAGGTAGGAGGGGATCTTTATAGAAGTACAAGAAATGAGTGGATAGCCAGTTTCCTGGATTTTTGGTTTTCTGTTTTGTTCTCATTAGAATCTGTAGCACAAAAGAAATCCAAAGTGATTGTGTACCTCCAGGTTACCATTTATCTGTCCCATGCCACTCTTTTCTTGCCTGAATTTTTTTGAACAATAATGAAAAAATAAGAGGCTATAAAATGAAGGATGTTAAAGGTAGAAAACATTTTGGATTACAATTGAAACTGGAATAAACCCCCCAAAGCTAGTTTTAACCTAAGAATTCACATCTCCAAGATACATGAGGGTGTGTTCTTGTCTTCCCCCCAACAATGTAATTCATTCCTTTGTGCATTTCCCATATATTCTTTTATTCTTCTATTCATTTGTGGGAATATTGATTGCAACATGCTTTGTATGTACTAAACAGCATAGACCAGTTTCCAGGACTCTCCTTAAAGCTTAAGAAGTAGTTCTGAATTTAAACTTGAATAGGTGTATATTTATAAATACAATAAGTAAACTAAAGGAACGAAGCTGGAAAATTTGGTCTTTGGCAATTTGATAAATGAGCAACATTTGTCCTTTACATGTTTGTTACACTCATACAATAATTCTTGCCTTTAGTTCTGCAGAGGAATGACTTACACATGGGAATAGGCTCAACATTTCACCTCTCTGGACAGGTATTTCATGCTTTAGAGAAGAGTGACCTGGGCTGCGGAGCAGGCGGTGGTCGTAATAATGCAAATGTTTTCCACCTGGCCGGACTCACCTTCCTCACTAACGCAAATACAGATGACAGCCTGGAAAATGGTAAAAATATTCAGTGTTTTTAATGTGTCTTTCAAGTTGTTTACTGAAATTTGCATTGATCCTTTGTCCCCCACACCTCATTTTTTTTCCTTCCTCTAAAATACTGTCTACAATGGTTCTAATGACACAACCATATAATTCCCTCATATAAAATACTTTATGGACCATCACTATATAGCACAAATCCTTGAGTACATACTCACTACCTTCCATGTGCCTCTTCCCAGCCCTCTCCAACTGTCTCTGATCCTCTTGCCTTTAAGCCAAAGAGTTGTAGATCATGGGAGACACTATGCTGTCATGTGCTTGGGGCCTTTTTCCATCAGGACTTTCCTCTGGCAGTAGCCTAGAGAAGCTAGTTTGAGACTCAAATCCTCTGTGAGATCCCCTCTCATGCAAAATGGGAATTCTTTTAATGGGCAGACTATTGTAGGAACTAGAGCTATTTCTAAATAACAGCGGCACATTCTTACATTAGTTCACAATTTTTGTCTCAGCCATTGCACCTTGAATTCTTTAAGGGCAAGGATCTCATTTTAGTCATCTTTCTATGGCTTGAAATTGTTCACAATTATACCCTTGATACTATTATTTGTAATAACCAAACAGTAATACAGCATACACAAGAAAACTAAATACTTAGCTTTTTCTGTAATAAGTGCATCAAAAAAGGTTACAGTATTCAAAAACAAACTCAGGTCAAAGTCAAATTTTATGACACTAGATTGTGAACCCTTCTGACATAAAATAAGTCCTGATCAGATGTTAGTGCATAATACCTTCTTGAAAGCATACTCTCAATATTTGTTAAAAGAATAAATGAATGTTTTAAATTCTTAAATAATTTTATGGAATTTTATTTTTTGATTTTTATATCCTTTCTTCCCTTTTCTTCTTTATCTTTTTTAATAGATGAACCTTGTAAGGAAATTCTCAGACCAAGAAGAGAGCTACCACAGCTAATAGATGAAGAAGGTATTCAAAGTGTCATATGATTTGTAAAAAGGGTATAGAAATATTCTAAAACTGGAGAAAGTTGGGTATTACTGGATTTCCTCTAATTTAGATAGAATGGGTAAAAAGAAAGATAGGTACAGACATCTAGCATTCCTTCCTTAGAAGGATTAATCCAAGTAAATCTTATAGATCATTTTCTGTGGATTCAATTTGAGAAAATTAGTGCTCATGATTTTTATCTCTAAAATCTAAAGATTAACTTTTATTGTCACATTATTTCCTCTCTACAGGCTTCATCTAGTAATTAAAATCATTCTTCCACTTTATTTTGACAAAATCCATAATTTTATAACTGAGATAAATCTAAGTCTGTTTCTTCTATGTCATATATTTAACAAGTAATAGTATTTTTCATTATTTTTTGAGAAATACATCTAACAGAAATTATCCTTAATCAATTTTTAAATGAAAATATGACTACCAATGTTATTATTACAAAGAACTTCTAGCCAAGTCAGTGACCTGAATTCAACCAATAATCCATAACTATAGTTATTTAATAGTTTTATCCATTTGCATATGAATTATTTTAATTCTAATCATTCTCAGTGCTAATGATATAAAAAGAGCAATAGATTCATTTAAGCACTTGTAATGAAGAATGATGCTAAGTGAGGGTCCACAAACCATATCATATAAAAATGTCTGAAAAAATAGTATATTTAGCTTGCAGAAAGAAATATTGTATAGTGATAACTATCTTCAAACACTTGGGTATCTCAAGAGATCAGTTATTTTACTCAAAGAGTGATTAAGCCACAGTGTCAGTTTCAAAGTTACTATTTAGCTTAGTACAGGAGCCCTTTAACCATTTAGCTTGACTTGCAATGAACTACCTTGTGTGTACATTCCTGAAGTAGTTCCTAGGGAGACTGGTTCCAAAGCAGTAACTGCTGGAGGTGCGGGGGTGGGGGTGGGGGTGGATATGTATTCTTTGAGATCCCTCTAAGCCTGAAATGTTAGGACTCTGCATAATCAATGCACTTTTATTATCACCATTCAGCTGCTAAATACAAACACACAGTAGTGAAGCAATGTTGTTATCATGGAGCCACTCGTAATGATGATGAGACCTGTGAGCAGCGAGCTGCCCGCATTAAACTAGGCTCCAATTGTATCAAGGCTTTCAAGAAATGTTGTGCCGTTGCCACCCAGTGGCGTTCTTCACTCTCTCACAAACATTTCCTACTGGGAAGGACACGTAAGTCCGACATTTTTTACCAAAATTCTGCCCAATTGTGTAATTTTATGTTGCTAAGAAAGTCAGTTTTCATGCTTTATTTCAATCTGGAAATGAAAAGGATGATTTGTAAATGCCACCTCCCAAAACAATTACTAAACATTTTCCAAATCAGAAGAGGCCTGTATTGTCTAGAGCAGAGTGCAAGACATTGTAGACAAGACCAATTCATTCTATAAACTTTGTCCTTTCTAAGCTTCAGCTCCCTATTTTTAAAGCAAGAAGCTTGGGTCAGATGATCTCCAATATGCCTTTGGGCTGTGAAATTCTATTGATCTGTGATACTACAGCAATCATAATTTCTGTTTATACCTATACTGACCAATATAACAAAATAACGCTAAATTTAGCACAAGGTTAAGTGTACTTATATGAAAATTGAAATCTTATTTCTATTTCAACCAAGATAGATGTTTCCAGAACTTTCATTTTTTTATATATAAAGTCAGAACAAAGCAAAGCAGCCTCATAGTTTCTGTTTTGTATTCTGATTGTTTTGCCTAATAAAAAAAAATCTAAACTTGTGTCATAAACATGATCAATCTGAATGGATCTATTTCTGCACATGTATATAAATTTTTGTGATCATTTACTGAAACCATGTTATTAGGTATGTCTTCAGATTTTTGCTTATATTAAATAGCATTTTCATGAATAATGTAATAAAAAGATGATATGTAGGTAGTATATATAATCTATATGTTTATATAGTTTATATATTTTTCATTGTCCAGCTTTTTAACTGGTTTCACTTCAGCTGCACAGAGCTCAGTCCCTGCAGCTCCCTCCTGCTCTACCACCTATTCTAGGGAGTTATTTCCTTCCCAAATGCCATCTATGTTACTGTTGCTATATCTTCAAGACTTTACATGGTTCTCCACCCATAAGTATGGGAAATTTTAGGGTTCACCTAACCTTTCTCTTTTCTCAGGCATTACACCTCTGGTTGTGTTCTGCTTGTGTTCTAAGTCTGAAAACAGTTGTGTTATATAGTCTTCTAGATAATTCCATTTCCTGGTGGTACATCTTGGACAGAAGCTTAAGTTTTGTCCATGCTTATTAAAGTAACTATAAATAAATTTCTGAGCTAATGAAATCATATAAACCTCCATAGTTTGTAGTATACAGACATATTGTTATAGTTATAAGCATACAAACTAACTTTGTAAATTGATCAGTATCTTATGTAATCTTTGAAACACTGAACTTTAAGCCAACATTAAAGATTTAAGAAACAAATCATTAAGTTGGGCATGGTGGTGCGTGCCTGTAAGCAGCAGCCTAGGAAGTGGTGGCAGGGGCCAGGGATCGCGGTTTGAGACCCGCCAGGGGCAACATAGTGAGACCTAGTTCCAAAAAAATAGCTGAGAGTGATGGCACGTGCCTGTAATCCCAGCTACATGGGAAGTTGAAGCTAAAGATTGCTTGAGTCCGTGGTATCCCTGGCAATGTGAGCCTGCGGTTCCATGGGTAAAAGTAGCAAGACCTAGTCTCAAAAGAAAAAAAAAAGAAAGAATGAAAAAAAAAAAAAAAGAAACAAATCATTAAAGACATTTTTATGTTTTGTTTTGTCAATGTTACTAGCATAGAAATCCTAAGGTTTTTATAGTTCTATTTCAAAATCACTGAACAAAATGCTTCACTGACTTTAGAAAATTGTTATAGATAATTGTCCAAATTTTAAAATTCTGTTTTAAGTAGAATTTGTTTTTTCCATAATTGACTGTATTTTCCTCACAGATATGAAGACCCTGTTGCCAGTAACCAAGGCAGAAGTAAGGAGCTATTTTCCAGAAAGCTGGTTATGGGAAGTTCATCATGTCCCCCAAAGGTACTGCATTTCTTTGACATTCCTCTAAAAAAAATATGGGAAAATGCAAATAGTATGATGAAAACATTTAGAAACTAATCATTTTCAAACACTTTATTTAAAGAGTTAAGATAATGCTACCAGTTTTTATAAATTTTGTTCTATTTCATTTCACTTATTTTTCAAACATCTGATTTGCTCTAGTAATTAGTACCAGGGCAGAACTAACTCTTGGGAGAAAAGGGTACTTATTATCCCTTTAATATTGTTCTACATTTACTGGCACAACTATGTATTATGTGCTATTTTAAGCAGCCATTTTCATCCTACAATGTCTAAAGTGAACTATAAAATCAACAATGAAGACTCTTTTTTATTAAAGTCCTTTATTCATTGTGTTTTTAATGGAAGGCCTACTCTGCACCAGACCTTGAAAGCAGTGATCCACTGTACCTGGTTCCCAAGCATCATCCCTGCTTGGGAATTCAAAGCACTGATTTTCCAAGGAATTCAAAAATAAGAGTCTCAATCCTGACAGTAGTTATCTATGGGTCTTCTTGTCCCTTCCCATGGCCCCTCTAATTTTTCTGCCTCCTCTTATAGTTCTATTTTAAAAATCACTGAGCAAAATGCTTGGGCTGCTAAAATGTCCATTTTAGCTGACATTACCCCTAGATTAACACTTCCTTTGCTAAACCTCCCCACCACTGATTTCTCACCCAATTTGTCTAATTGTTCTTCTCAGTTATTATTGTGTGTATTTTAATAGCTTTTTTATCTGTCTTCTTTATTAAAATGTAAAGTCCAGGGCAAGGACTCAATTCAGATAACTGTATTACATTCAGAACCTGTAGTAAAGTCCAGTTTATAGAGCCACTAAAATGTGTTTAGTCAATACATACTGCTGCTGAACTTTTAAAAAAGCTTTGTTAGTAGTTATTACATTGAATTGCAATTTATTTTACTGTTTCTTCAACTAGACTTAAGAGATTAAGAGCAAATTAGCACTATGCCTGATACAAAGTTGGTGAACAACAGATGTTTTTTGAACGAAAGAAATATACATATTAATCTAAGTCAGAAATTTAAAGTTTTGTCAACTTTTTTCTGATCAATATTAAGACGCATTTTTCTTTACTTCCCCATTTTAGAACATATTGCACAATGAACATAATTTTTCCTTGTTTAGTATGTTTTGAATTAGTGTTTCAAAACATCTCTCTAATTTGAATTTGCATTATCCAAGAGAAATATCTAAAAACTTGGACCACATAGAAGATTATATCTTGCTGTGACTTAATTCTTTCCTCTAAAGTGTGAGGCAGAATTCTGTTCATGAATACTGTCATGTTGGGTTAATCAGTGTTCCATTGTATTTGAATTTCAACATTTTAACTTTCAGAAAACAGTTGCAGTTTGTACTACCTGATTCTCTCACTACCTGGGAAATTCAAGGTGTTGGCATTTCAAATAGTGGTAAGCAAGCTTGAGTTGTATTTGTACTTAAAGAATGATTTGAATAGCAAAGTGTTGTTTTGCTGTTTATAACTAATTTATCCAGCATTTAAATGGTGTCATTTTAAGAAATATTAGTTTAATGTGTTACAAAAATACTTGAATATGCCCACCACAGAAATTTCTTCTTCTCTCTACTAACCAGCATTTTATATATACTCCTGTCAGGTTCCACTCATCTTTTTTTTCCTCAGTAACTAGGAATTTAAGTAGAATTAAAAAAAAATAATTTCCAGGGTAGATGTCCTAATGCAGGTACTTTATATATAACTTCTGAATTGGTTTTGGTGGGGTTTTTTGCTACTTTGTGTAATACAGGAGTTCCCTAATATCCTTCTAATTTGCTTTTATCTTGGACTTAAGGTATATGTGTTGCTGATACTCTCAAGGTAAAAGTGCTCAAAGATGTATTCCTGGAAATGCATATACCATATTCTGTTGTACGAGGGGAACAAATCGAATTGAAAGGAACTGTTTACAATTACAGGGTATCTGGGATGCAAGTAAGTAGTATTTAATGCATGTTTGAATAAATCAAAATAAGAGAGACCCTCTAATTTTCTGAGAATTATCATATACAAACAAAAAATAAAAACTCAACATCAAGCTGAACATTCATAATGAATTTTATACTAGATGTGCAGCTTAGTAAGTTAAGAGGATGAAGAAAGGAGGAAGAGTTAAGTACTCACACTTAACTACATATTGATTTCAATTTAAAGAATACAAGTCCACAAAGTGATTGATGATTTGGGGGTTCAGAAAAAGATGAGTTCACATTTCATTCACTTAGCACCCTGGACTCCAAGTGCCTTGGTTTCCTTTCAATTTATACTCATCTTCACTTCACAGCTCACGTCATCCTTCTGAAATCTTGATTTCAGATACCTCACCAAGCAACCACAATCTCCTTCTGAAAGTGGGTAAAAAGAGACTTTCTGACTTTACTTAGCTGTTTACCCCTATCTGCTTGCTTCTTTCTCCAAAGCAGGCTACAAGCAGTTCCTTTGCAATTACCTTTAACCTTAACTGGATACAGCTATCTGCCTGCTTCTCTCTACAAAGCAGGCTACACACTCTTCATTAGCATTTTCACTGATCACCTTTACCATTGATATGCAAAAGCCAGCCAACTGTTCTCAGCTCCAAAAACTGCAGAAAAGGAAAACTTTAAAACACAGTTTAAACTTTCCATTCCTGGGTTCTTACCACCATCCTCAGCCTTTTTTAACCATAATATCAAACCAAGACTATCAGTGCAGTGCAGACTAATTTATTTCTAACAAAGTGATTTCTAATTATCCTATTAACTACAAAAGAAACATGTAAGACTCAGAATACTTCAACATTGTCCAAACCCTTTCTCAGTATTGTCCAAAGTCCTTTCCAAGATTGCCCCAAATATCCTCAGTCTCTCAGTCCTAATCGTCTCAC
>PVHY01009462.1:0-56311 GCA_004024945.1 Uropsilus gracilis
TGCTTGCCCGTGCGCCGGAAGCTCCCAGTGCGAGGGTGGGACTACTGGACCACTGCTCACCCCTTCATGCCCCCCAGCTTCCGGGGCTGGGGGCTACATGGCACTGCCCAGGCCGGCTGTAAGTGGTTGCCCATCAGCAACCACTTACTGGCGGGTGGGGCCTCCTCTCCTGACCCTGTCCCCCCTCCTGGGGGACTCACCTGAGAGGCCTGACTCCCCTCGCTCCCTGCTGGCAAGGGAGCTCCGGGAGCCAGGACCCGGGCTGCAGGCAGCTGGCTATCTCTCGGCTTCTTCTGACTTGAAGTGAATAGCTGTGCCTTTAGAAAGAAGGAATGATGGTGCCATCTTGGTTTCTTCATCTGGATTGATGGTGGGACAGCCGCTATTTTGTGGACGCACAAGGCTGCTACAACCATGTGCAGTTTTTGGACTAAAGACTGAACTGATTGGCCGGGCACGGTGGCTCGTGCTTGTAAGCTTCAGCCTATGAAGCGGCCGGGGCTAGGGATCGTGGTTTGAGTCCCGCCTGGGGCCCGTAAGAGACCTAGTTCCAAAAAATAGCTGGGCGTGGTGGCGCGCGCCTATAATCCCAGCTACCTGGGAAGCTGAGGCTGGGGATTGCTTGAGTCCATGGTACCCCGGGCAACGAGAGCCTGCGGTTCCACAGGCAAAAATAGCGAGACCTAGTCTCAAAAAAAACAAAACAAAACAAAACAAAAGACTGAACTGATTGATAAGATTATAAAAGGGGTTCCTTGTATACTTAGTGACTTTTGTTTGTTTTGTCTTTTAATGAGTAAATCTGTTTTTGCTTCCTCTTAAAGTTTGTGTAGTCTTGCTACTGTACTGGGACGAACCTGGTATGTGGCTGGCTTTAAAGGGCCAGCTGCTCCCCTTTGCAAGTTTTGTTAAATAGCCTGTTTTCTTGTTTTTCACCCAATTTCACTTCCTCAAAATGGCAGCTGTACTACCTTCAATCCAGATGAAGAAGCTAAGATGGTGTTGTTTCATCTTCTTCCAATGGCACAGCTCTTCACTTTATGTCAAACAAACCAAGATGGCATCATCGCTCTTTCTTCAAAAGCTGGAGATTCAAATCCAACAAGGAAAACCAAGATGGTGTCTTCAATTCTTCTTCAAAAGGCACAACTCTGGCATTCTTTCAGCTCCAACTCTAAAGTGACCTGGAAACCAGCAAGACTCACTCAATACAACAGCAACAACCACTTCAGACTTCTCACGATGAAAACAGCAACACAGAAAGTTCTCTGCAGGTCTCCAGACAATTTTCAAGCTTTGCAGTTTTAAAGTTAAACCAAGTTTTCAATTACTGAATTTCCAAATCAGCCTACACAAGTTTCAAGTTTCTCTAATATGCTTCCCTGGGCTCGTAACAGCCCAAGCTAGGGAAGGAAGGCCACAGTGCTGCACATGACTGGCCACATATATGAGGCTTCCAGCCTCCCTGCTGCTCCTCTGCTTACTCTCCACACCCTCTCTCCTTTTTCTGTCTCCTCCCTAATCTTCTCAACCTCTTCTCTTGCAAGAAGACTTAACTTCCCTTCTCCAGGTCTCTTCCCACAAGGGCACAATGGCTACTATTCCAATGCAGCACCACCAGTGGTGGGGCCCACAACCCCCCAATTTCATCACAGCCTCCCATCAGCCTAACAATAGCAAGGTTGGTTCCCTAGAGAGAACTGTCTAAGACAGAGGGCAAGAAGGAAGTCACCAGGCTTTTAATGACCTATTTGCTAGAAGCAAATTACTGAATACAGCCTACCGTGGAGGGGAGAGGTATTAGCTCCACAGTCTGATGGGAGAATTATCAAAGAATTTGTGGATAGGAAATTAGCCAGAAAGACAAAGAGAGATATGGGATGGTCTCACTTATATGTGGGATATAGGGAAAACAAACAAGCAGACAAGAAAAATTTAAAACTGACAACAGATCTGAAGCATAGAGCAAGGGAAGGGGAAGAGAGTAAAATCCGGGGAGGGAGAGGGCACAAGAGATAAAGAAGGTTCACAGGTGATAAGGTGATGAGAGAATATTGGGGTAGACTATGATGTAATATAATATGTACATATGCATATATGTAAGCAATGAAAATAATTAAAATATTTTAATAAAAATTTTTAATAAAAAATTTGTGGACACAGTCTGAAACTGTTACTCGGTGAATGGATCACTCCTTTTAATTTTAGTCAATGAGAATTTTTCTTTCTTTTTTTTTTTTTGGAAAAAGGTCTTGCTGTTTTTGCCCATGGAACTGCAGGCTCTCGTTGCCCAGGGTACCACAGACTCAAGCAACCCCCAGCCTCAGCTTCCCAGGTACCTAGGATTACAGGCGCGCACCACCAGGCCCAGCTATTTTTTTGGGAGTAGGTCTTACTATGGGCCCCAGGCAGGACTCGAACTGCGATCCCTAGCCTTGGCCGCTTCATAGGCTGAAGCTTACAGGCATGAGCCACCATGCCCACCTTTCAATGAAAATTCTTCTGTCTGCAGCAAGTAGTTGCCCAGAGATGGAACTTGCATGGTAAAGGTAAACATAGGGGTTTATTTACAAATAGGAAAAGGCCAACTAAGAAGAGTCTAATAGTCCATACCCTCACAAGTATCCCAAAGAGAAAAGAACCCTGCTTCTGCTCCTTAGGGAGCTGCATGGGTTTTACTTCAGTCTTAGTGCAGTTCAGTCAGAAACTACCAGTTCAAGGCTGGGAATGGTAGCTCACGCCTGTAGGTGGCAGCCTAGGAAGCCATGGCCGGGGTCAGGGATTGTGGTTCAAGTCCTGCCAGGGGCAAATAGCGAAACCTAGTTCCAAAAAATATAGTTGGGTGTGGTGGCGCGTGCTTGTAATCCCAGATACCTGGGAAGCTGAGGCTGGGGATTGCTTGAGTCTGTGATACCCTGGGCAACATCAGCCGCAAAAATAGTGAGACCTAGTCTCAAAAAGAAAAGAAAAGAAACCACCAGTTCACATCCTTGTCCTCTTGCCTTCAGTCATTGTAGCCAGTACGGAGTGAATTCCTCAACCAACGTAAGGTTCAATTTACACCAATCTCTCTCTCTCTCTCTCTCTCTCTCTCTCTCTCTCTCTCTTTCCTCTCTCTCTTTCTCTTTCCTCTTCTTTAAGGTCATCAGGGCAGCTCAGCATGCAGATGAACACCTCTTCACCTTCATCCAGCTCCTGATCTTTGAAGTCTGGAACACTGGGAGCCTCAGAAGATTCAACAGTTTCCAGGTCTTTTTCTTTCCAAAGCAAAACTGTCAGCTCCTGATGCCAGATGCCCCAATACCATATTAATAGTGCTCTTCTCAAAGCCAGTCTGATCTCTAAATCCAAAAGTCTCTCTTCAAATCAAAAGTTCTCAATTCTCTTCAAATCAAAATTCTTATATCTGTGGTCCTTGTATCTTTCTCTTTTATCCCCTTTTCCTTGCTCCTCCTTCATCATGAATCCTGATGATAGAATTATTAATCACTCTCTGGCTTGGTTCAGTTATGGTTCCCCACCAGGGCCTTGGAACAATGGTGCAGGGAGCTAAATTAACATAATATTGATCTAGCCTTAAGATCCAAAGCAGAGCCAGGCACAGTGACGCTTGTCTGTAAGCGACAGCTTATGGAGTCACGGCGGGGACCAGGGATCGTGGTTTGAGTCCCACCTGGGGCAACACAGTGAGACCTAGTCCCAAAAAAATAGCTGGGCATGGTGGTGCGCGCCCGTAATTCCAGCTACCTGGGAAGCTGAGGCTGGGGATTGCTTGAGTCTGTGGTACCATGGGCAATGTGAGCCTGCGGTTCCACTGGTAAAAATAGTGAGACCTAGTCTAAAAAAAAAAAAAAAAAAGATCCAATGCAAAAGATCATCAACTGGGCAAGGTGGTGCATGCCGTAATCCAAACACTGAGAGCCAAGAGGTCAGGGATCGTTTGAGATTGTGGGTTCGAGACTACCCCAGGCAACACAGTGAGACCTGGTTTCGAAAAAAGCAGCCAGATTTGGTGGCGGGCACCTGTAATACCAGCTACCTGGGAGGCTGAGGCTGGGGATTGCTTGAGTCCACGGGATCAGGACTACCCCAGTCAACATAACAAGACCTAGTCTCAAAAAAAAAAAAAATCATCAGCTGCAAGCTGTCCTAGTCAAGCTTATAGTTCCCCATCCTGGCCTTGGAACTATATATTAGCACGAGAAGTTAAGGTAAAAGAAAGAAGAAACCTCTACCTCTTGGCTTTAGATCATTCTTAACCTCTGTGTCTTTCAGACACAGGTAATGGTGATGCCTAAGTTTTACCAACAAATAACATTGCCCATGTTGGTATCTCAGCTTCAAAACCATCACATCCACCTGCAACAAAATTTTATACACCATAGTTGAAGTTTCAGAATTTGGAGTCCCTCAGTGTAGTCGAATTTCTAAGGTAAACATCCTGAAGTCTTCTTCCAACTCCGGCAGATATACTCTACTAGTTAGGATCAGGTGATCTACTAGTTAGGATCAAAGGTAGGTAAAAATGCAAATCAACAGAAACCGATGGTCCCAGGGCCAGTCCTGAAGGCCCTTCAAGGGACACCTTACCTTTACCTCTTGGATTTTCAATCCAAAGTCTTCATGTTGCTGTTTCATTTCAAAGCTGAATGGAAGTATGGAGCCACTGACATTGACAGATTGGAGTTGAGACTCTTTGAAGAGAAAGACTGACAGCTTTCAAGATCGCCCTCACTGTGAGACATCAAACTGAGACTATTAATGATGCAAGAGAGGAGGTCCTCCTTGTCCAAGCAGGTGCAGGATGGAATGACACCCTTGCATCCCCTCACCAACCCATAGGTGCCGTGTTTGATGAGCCTGGTGATTTACTTGAGCAGCTTCAAGACTGGGCTTTCAAGGGGTTCTTTGGACTAAGATTCAAGATTTTCTGCAAAATCATTTCTCAGCCATGTCTTTCTGTTTTCAAGTGGGAAGTGCTTACACGCTTCAAGATATAAAATGCTTTTTTAATCCAGTGTTTTGATGGATCAAAGGGGAAAAAGTGGTAATCTACTTGATTATCTGATTTTGAAATGTTTCAGAAGAGCATTAGGGGCAAAATACTAACAGAAGAGAGTCTAAGACATGTTTCTCCTGACCTGGGAATAACGAACCTTTGGAATAGGCAAGGAAGAGAATGATCAGACCTCTCCATTTCCTCAGAGATCAGTACTTTTTCTTCTGTGGAAATAATTTTTAAGACTTAAATACAAAAAATGAGCACTGATTTTTTTTTTTTTTTGACACACAAGCCAAATAACCAAAGGTGCAGAGCAAATGAACTCCTGTTCTCCTCCGCAGTCAGCTGGGCCCTCCCTCCTTTCCAAGAAAGGAACTTACAGTGCTTACAGTGGCTGCTTCCCATGGCAGCTCTATTGCAACTTGTATTTCATGGGACATGTAGGTCCCTCCCTGTTCTTAAAAACCAAACCAAACAGTTGGTAAGGGAACTGGAGGGGTGCGCCCTGCTCAGTGCCATCTGTTCCTACCCCACACCAGGCGATCTGGTGAAAGTGGAAGTGGTCAGGTTGCAGTGCTGCATTTTGCTATCAGGATGAGGACTGAAGTAAGTTGGGACAGTGCAGAGGGCACAGTGCAAATGGGGAGGTGGGGAGGGCTTAGGGGTTGCGGGGGGAGGTGTCTCCATAAAACAATGTGGGGAAAATAGATCAACACATCATAGTGAAAAAAAAATCAGCAGCTCAAACACTATTGAGGTTTCAAATTTTTCCACCGAGACAGGTTCTAGATAGCAGATAGCTAGATTTTCCCAGGAAGAGAAGGGAGAGCTCAGCTTTCCTCCTCAGGCCTGTGTTAGGCCCTGGCAGTATCCTAATGCTGCAGATGATGTTCTTGCAACTTCCCAGCTTCAAATAATCATGAAAGGAAGCATCCCAGTCCATAGGGCTCTCCTGGAAAACGTGTACATTTTTCCAGAACAAGGAGGGAGAGATCAGAAGTGGCTCCAGATGCAGACCAAACCCTTCCTGGAAACATGGTGTCATACTCCACTCTCTCCAACAGAGTCCCAGCTAGCTCATTGTCATCTTCTTCCAGTTTCTCTTCAGTTTTTTTGGCACCACCTATTGGAAGCCAATTTTTCTGACTGGGGCACCCCAGGACTGGAAATGATGGTGGTGGAGATCTGAGTTTTAATGGGAGGTATCTCTCAGAGGGGTCTCCCTTCACAGTCTCTTGTGGGATGCCAGTGTTCAGTGTGACAGGGAGCACACACCTCAGGAAGCACCAGCCACCTGTTGATAGCACAATGGGGAAATCTATGTCCTCCCACTCGGGACTCAGCTCTACTCTTGTACACTCCATTCATTGCCAGGAAGGAGTAAGAAAACAACACAGAAGGGCCCGCAGGTTAATTGGACACTCAGCACCCTGAAGGGGGTTCCGGCCTTCTTGAGGTTCATTTAGGACAAGAAATTTATAATGTGAAGGGGAGTGTTGCTGGGCAGTCCATTCTGGGCTCCCCACTGCCTGGGCCCACACCCCCTGAGTCAGCTGGCTGGTCCATACACCTCAGTGGTAGTTGACACAAGTCTCCACCACTCTATCCTGTTGATGGCTGAGGAGTGTGACCCAGTCACCCTTCTCCCTCTTTCTGGCGGTTCTTAAAGAAAAACAAATAAACCCTTTTTTATTTCAAGAATTTATCTGCTCATGATAATGAGCAAGGACAACTACTTATAGTCAGAGCAAGTTTGTGGCTACTCCCGTGACTCTAGAACTTACCACCTTCTTACCACAGAAACCTGAACAACAGGTCCTGGCTCCTTATCTTTATCAACTGGCAGAACTCACTGATCCTTGTCTTCTGCGTCCACCTTTTTTTTTTTTTTTTTTGACACTAGGTCTCGCTATTTTTGCCCATGGAACCACAGGCTCATGTTGCCCAGGGTACCACAGACTCAAGCAATCCCCAGCCTCAGCTTCCCATACTCAGTGCCACCATACCCAGCTATTTTTTTGGAACTAGGTCTCGCTGTGTTGCCCTGAGTGGCACCCGAACCACGATCCCTGGCCCCCGCCGCGGCTTCCTGGACTGCTGCATACAGGCATGTGCCACCATGCCTATAAGGTGGACTGAGTCCACCTTTGATCAAGGGAACCTTTTCTTCTTTAAAACCCAACATTCTGATCAGGAAGAACAATTACTTGTTAGGAAATGGTGTAGGTAGAAAAATGAGTGCCCCAAATCCAGGCTTTCAGGATCTCAGGGTCTAGGGACCTAAGGGTTGGAGACCCTGGCCTCCACCCTTTCAGTGTTGGGGTGGGGGCGGGGCACCCAAGGGATCTGGGAGAGGGGATTAGTAGGCCCCACCTTCTAGACCAGGCCCAGTGAGCCTTGTTGGGCTGGAGGTGGGAGCTGAAGTCCTTTCAAGCCAGGCAGGTCCTTGGAGAAGAACTCCAGTGCAACTCGGCCATGGCTTAGGCCGCTAGCAGCGATGGGGGGGGGGGCAAGGATGAGTCCTATATCACCAGGACTTCAGGGTCTTGGGGAATCTGGGTCCAGGGATCTCAGGCTAGGGAAGCCAGTCTCTGCCTCCACATGGGTAAGGGTGGGGGCTGAGCGGGCTCGATGGTGGTGAGGGGTCCCTCTTTGGTTTGTTCCAACCTCAATAGACCTCCACTAGGAAGGAAAAATTCAGTCTCTCCAGCCACAGTTATAATGCAGAGGAGAGAGGAAGTAATAACAGACCTGGATACACTTACAACTCGGGTGGTACAAGCATGGTGTTGGGAACCACTGAAACAGGAAGGTGAAATCAGCGACTCAGGTGACCTGTCACAGATTCCTGTCTGCATCATCTTTGGCACTGGGGAATCAAACCCCAGGCCCATACCAACATGCAGCATTTAAGAGGCTCCCTCCTTTACCAATCAATGGGGGAAGAAAGCCACCATAAGTGCTTGTGGCCCCATGGCAAAACTGCTAACAAGAGAGAGGAGAGGAGCTCGACCAAGCACCTGGGGAAGTCTTCCCTAGCAGTGAACATCTCACAGCCATTGGTTGAGAGTTACACTCCCAATCTCAGAAGGCACAGAACCAGAAACAGGTGAGAGTCACCAGAAATGATCCTGGAAAAGTGCACACCACATCTGTCCTACAAGTTCCCGGTGTGCTCAGCCTGACTATCTGCCTCAGCTGGACCCTGGAGATCCAAGCAGCCTCATCTGTTGCTGTCCAGGAGGGTGAGTCCACACCAGAGGGAAAAAAGGACACAGTTAAAAAAAAAAAAGAAAAAAGAAAAAAAAAAAAAAGAAAAGTCCTGTGGACTAAACACAGACCAACCAGAGGGGAGAAGGGGGTATAGGGATATAAGGGAAATAAGGGGTACAACACAACCATGCAAACATGACCAATGTAAGGACTACAAAAGGTTTTCTTAGGAACAGAGGCCAGCAGTAGCCAGGCACAGTGGTGCATGCTTGTAATCTTAGTGCTGGGAGGCTGAGGCCAGGGATTGCTTGAGTCTGCAGGTTCAAGACTACCTCGGGCAACATAGTCTCTAAAAAGTAGTTGGGCATGGTGGTATACGCCTGTAACCCCAGCTACCTGGGAGGCTGAGTATAGGGACCACTTTAATCTCCGGGTTTGGGACTACCCCGGGCAACATAGTGAGACTTAGTCTCAGAAAAAGAAAAGAAAGAAAAAAAGAAACAGTAGAGGCCAGCAGCTGTCTTTCAGCCCCGTACTCTGGAAGCAAAGTCTGGCACTCTTAGAGGTGACCGGCCCTGGTCTGTGCTGAGGCTCTTGATACTGGAAGATGGTTGCCTGGCAGGAGAAGACACCATCCAAGGTGGTGATGAGAACTTTCAAGGTGTCACAGGTGGTACAACCAGGATTCAAGCTCAGGCAGTCAGACTTGAGTCCATACTCATACTCCCTGGACTTCAGCTAAGGGCTCATGATGCCAGGTCCCCTGCCCTTCTAGCCGCAGTGGGTGAGAACAATCATCTTTTCCCCATGTTTGGCAGACCCACTGTTTGCTTCATTTAGAGGCATCAGTGGTTAGTCCTCTTGTGTCCTAGTTCAGCAAACAGTCTCAGATGGTCCTTTTGAGTCCTCTGCTTTGTTATTCTCAGTGACTTCTCGCTGCCTCATTTCTTCAAGCTGCAGCCTCAGCTGCAGGGAACTTTGTCTGGTTTTGGAAGGCACTGTAAGTTTCACATTGCTTCTTTTTCCAGAGAGGCTTTGGTGGCAGTTTGTAGGGATGTGAGGTGAAGTCCATCAAGATAGCGGGATATAAATGCAGTCCCCAGAAGGAGAGGGCCAGCTGATGTCTGATTTCTGGCCCAGTGAAAGTACCAGGAACATAGGCAGGGAACTGGGTACCAGAGCCTGAACTTAGGTGTCCTCGCTACATGTGCTGTCAGAGTTCTTGAGTTTAACTCCTACTGCACTGATCAGTCTTCCAGAGATGTTCAGGGCAGAGGATATGAGTCTGGAGGCCAGTGAGGGTGACCAGGGTTGCACTGAGGGGGTCCTCTTGGGTCAAGTTCAGTGGGGTTGCTACTGGGGGTGAAGGGGCAGGGGAGGCTGAAGAATGCCTGATTGCTAGGTCCTAAACAGGTAACCTCAATACACACACTACCAAGTGCAGGGATCCCAGGAAGAACCTCTGAAAAATCAGTGACAACAACCTAAAAAGGAATGAGCATCACATACCTGCCAGACCCAGTTTAACCAGGTGCCAGTGAAGAGACCTTATCTACCCTCCATCCTTTGCTCCCATTTAACCTCTGCGGTCCTGAAACTGGTGAGAAACTCAGTCCCTCTGTAGACTGCTGGCTTGAAGCAGCCCCAGGTGTGCAGTGGGCAGCAGCAATCGTCATGCTGAATGAAGCAGAGGTTTGATTACCTTGGAGTGGGCCTTCTAATTGCCAAGTTGAAATTATGTTTGGATCTTATCGTCACCATGGAGTGCAAAGCCCATCTGTTTTTTACAGAAGGGAAAAATCACAGATTTTCCCAAGCAGCAGGAGAACACCTCTCTGAACACCTTTAAAAGGGCATGTGGAGAAAAAAGAATGACTTTGGTCACAAGTTGTATTTGTTCAACATAATGCAAATCAGTTGTATTTGTCCAAATGTCCAATAGTCCGTCAGGGGTGTTATGTGTCTTTCTTCTGTTGTCACAAACAGTTGTTCTGCACTGAGGGGTTGTAGGAGGGCTGAGGTTCAAGCCCACTAGACCCTTGCTTTAGGAAGCTGCTACTACACCCTGGGGTATTGCCTCAGTGGGAACTGTTTTTGGGGTCCCCCAGTGGTAGCCCACTCCAAGGAAAATGGAACCAGCACCAGCCCATTGAAATCCAGTAACAGTTCAGTCAAAGGAATGTGATTGATTGCAGACAGACATCTTTGAGGCAGACACATTGGGATTCACAGTGAAATACCAATCTAAGGACAAAGAGGAGAGCTTGGTTGTCCCAGGGGTGTCTGGCAGTGACCCCAGCAGCATCTGGGAAGCCTGATTGCGTCTGTGATATTAGCACTAAGTACTCCCATTTAAATTATTCTGGGCAAATGATTCTATTTCTATTCTATGGTTTACATTTTTCTTTCAAGACTCCCAGAACATTAGTGCAGTGGAGGGAGCTTTTGTGATTCTCTGCAGCTGCAGTCCTGCAAATCCTCGTGCTCACAGGTCAATGGGTGTCAAGTGGGGTCTACAGGCTGCTGCCAGGAAGCATGCCTGCACCCACACTTCTGCGTGTACTTTCTAGGGGACATGTGGTCAGTTGCCACTCTTACCCACCTGTCCTTGCTGGGAGAGCCCACTAACCCTCTTAACAGGCTGAAATGGCAGATGGTCTGTCTCTAGACTACCATGAAGCTGGGGCAGTCATGTGTCCCAACACTGGCCAATTGGAAGGTAAGTCTACTGGGAGCAATGGAAGGGAGGTTTTCTCTAGTGAAGAGAAGGATGGGAGACAAGTCTCTCTTTCCTGCCCCTGGATGTTGATGTTGGGAGTTCATCTGCCATCTTGCAATGGTGAAGGGAAAGACCATAGAAGTGCAGAGCTGAATGAACCAACTCAGACACTGTCCGTCTTTTTTTTTTTTTTTTTTTTTAATTCTTACTGTTCGCTTACATAGCTTGTGTGAAGGGATGGTCCTCCCCCCTCTTCTTTCCTCTCCTTCCCCTGGTCCCCCTCTGGTCACTCCAGTTCCTTTATCATTGTCAGTTGTTGGTTGATGATTGTCCTGTTGGTCTCTTTGTGTTCTTTCTGAAGCACTGTCCTCCTGGGTGAAGTCCTGCATTCCTGGGGGGACTGCAACCCAGGCTGATCAGTTCTCTATGAATATCCTTAGGGTAAGTGATCTTTATGAGCAAGTTGGCAACCTTCCTTTTGGTCTGGTGTATGGAGTGGCTCCCTACATTTCCCTCTGACAGTTCTTTGTGGCCTTTTTCTCCCATTGAGATGGGGGGGGGGTCTCCTCACTCATGTTGAAAGTGTCTATGGGTGGGGAGCCTAGCGCCAGCATCAGAAATGTTGGTGTTAACTGGTGAAATGTCTTCGTTCTTGTTCACAATTGTCTTCTGTCTTGGAGTTCCGACCATGCTCTTTTTGGGCATGTGATGGGTGTGTTCACAGCTTTTATTTCTCTGTATCTTCCAGTGTATCTGATCTGAGTTGTTTTTCTCATTCAAGCAGAGGAATGGCTGCGGTAGCCCTTGCTGCGCTCTCTGTGCAAGAAAGCGTTCTTTCCAGTGCCTCCCCTTCTGGCTGTGGAACTGGAAGGGGGTATGGCCTTCCACCTGCACTGTCCAGCTCTTGGCAGAGATAATGTGTCTTATCATTAGTAGCACTTTCCTTATAGCAGGAAGCAGAGAGCAGCCTGACACAGTGGATTTCCTGATCCTTTAGCATCTTCTAAGAGTTCATGAATCTAGCTCAGAAGACTGATTTAGAGTCTAGTCTAAGGCCCTCTTTCGGTGAATAGTCAGCTTACAGAAAGGCAGACATCCAAGGAAAAATACAAGCATACCAAGCTAGGTTGGAACATCTTAATACTGAGTTGTTAACTTTCTGGAAGATTTTTTTAAAAATTAAAAAAAAAAATTTAAATGTTATTGATTTTTGTTCTTTAAATCACAACCTCGGTAAATGTTTTTTGGGATACCTCCTTCCTCCCTCTGGTGCCCCCTCTGTTCACTCAAACTCTTCTCTTTGTTGCTAGTTTGTATTAAGTTCATTAGTCTCTTTCTTTCCTGTGGCAGGGTCTTTACATTGGATGAAGGACTGTGTTCTCGGGACCAGGTGAACCTTGCTGGTAGGTTTTGAGTGTTAACTTTGCGTTGGGCAGCCAGTCTATATTTGTGATCTGTCCATGTTTTCTCGTTGCAGGCTGTCTTCTCCAATCCCTTCTCTGTGTTGTTTTGCTGCTTTACCTTATGGTTCTGGCATCTGGTTTAGGGGGCCTCACCCCTAGCCAGTGTTGAAGAAGTTTCTCTGTAGATACAGGCATCTGTGAATGGCTGTTGTAGATCATCTCGTCTACCTCAATTTGCTGTGGGGCTAATGCCCCCACTCTTAGACTTTCTTCTCCCACGGTGTGAGGAGGGGTGCCTTGCTCTCCTAGAAGGCATCTCAGAAATGAGGTCTTGGTTCTTCCAGACCTGTCGAGCATGTAGGTGTGCATTCGTGACATCATGTTTCCATAGTTGTTTCTCCAGTCTCGCATGCACTGGTTCTCTTGATATTCCATTTCTTGGGTCCAGTTCAGACCTGTGGGCTAGATTTTTACCTGATCCCTCACCCGTTCAATGATGGGGTTTGTATTATTTATGTTCTTCCTTCTCCTGATGATTAGCTGGAGAGTGAAATGGGTTTTCCTGCCTCCTGCCCTGGCCCCCCAGCCCCGCCCATGTGCCAGAACCTCCCTGCTTGGGGGTGGGACCCAGATGGCCTGGCAGGTGCAATCCCTAGGCCCCTTGGCTAAACCATGCCTTGGTTCATTCGAGTTGCAAATGGCCGTCCATGGAACCATCCGCTGGTGGATGGATTAAAACCCCACCTGGGCCTCCCTCCCAGGCTCTCCAGGCACAGGGGGCCTACGTGAAGTTCCTCACTGCCTTGGCTCCCTGCTGGCCAAGGAGCTCTGATGGCCCACTTTCTGGAAGAATTTGTACGAAAGGCAGTTTTCATATATGGCAGGTAGCGAGTAAGACACCCTGGAAACCATAGGTTCTCAACTTGCTCAATTCCAACCTGTGCTGAAACCTGGTATAGTCTCTTGCCACTCTGAACCTCAGGTTACCCTGTCTGGCTCCATCACGCTACACTGTCATCATGATTCTATTGGCACCTGTAGTTGAGCTTTACCTTGTCACAACCCTGTAACATCAAAACTCGGGCCACCTCCCATTTTGGCAAAGAGATGGGTGTGCACAGGAAACAGTGGGTTTTCTGCCTGTCAGGCAGGAGCCAGTGTCATTGTTCTCCATGAGCACTCAGTCTCCTGTTTGTCCTTAACACTCCTCAGACTTGTCTTACTCCTAGTCCTATAGCTTGGATTCTTGTTGGTTCAGAAACAAAACCCTTTAAAAACTGTATTTTGGAAATCCTTGAAAACCTTCTGTAAAGTTTCTGTGCAGCAGAAACACAGATCATACCTCAAGCTTGTCTGTTGGCTCTCAAAGTTGCACACTGGCTTATTCAAGTCTAAAAGGCCCAGCTTGGCCGCTGGGTGAGTACCACATGGCTAAAATTAGGTTGGCCATCTGCTGAGACAGCAACTGGGCTATTCTGAGTCCCAGCAGACCTGCCTGAAAGGGAACTGGAACTGGAGGGGACAGTGCTGGAGAGGGTGGTCCTTTCCATCAAGGTGGGGGACTATAACAGTGAGAATGAAGCCACACTCAGGGAAGGTCACTGTCACAGCACATTCAAATTGAAAAGCTGGGCATGGAGTCCCCCTTACAGCCTCGGGCTCTCCTTCCCAAGACAGTCCATAAGTACAGGACTGTACTTCTTGGTCTTGTTCCTTGGTTTCCTTTTTTCACCTGGAGCTCCATTTGGGAGCTAAACGTCAAAGACTAGCAAACCCCAGCAAAACCATTCCCTGGGATTTCAGTAATAGTGGCCAAGATTGATAGAGGGCACATTCAGGCTAGGAGCATACTAAATACTTCAGAGATTAACATACACATTCTCAAAACTCAAGAGATAGGTATGAGAAAATTGCAGGGATTCAGAATGACTTGGTTTATTTTGTAAATGAGCCAAGGCTAGAAGGATCAGATAGGGGAAGTCCCGAGTCAGATCACCGCAGGAGTTTGGGGCATGTCTTTCTTTTGGACCCTGAATCCTGCTTCCCACAAATTGAGTCCATTATTTCTAGAGAAGGAGGAAACAGTATCTCTGTGTTTAGAATAGGTTGAATACAGGGTAGGGGATTTGTAGGTACAACAATTAACCTTGAGAAGACATTTATAGGTAACTCCATAAACAAGAATCTAGTTTAGTAATTGTTCTAACCTGCACCAGAGACCTTAGATTCAGGTCAGATCTGCTGTCTATGGTCTCTTGACTGGTTGCCTCAAATCTTGTTTCCACAACTGGTTATATATAGAGCCACAATGCTGTCACCAGTAACTGCCTTCTATCCATTCTGTATTTCAGCCAGAACCTTAGCTGCTGACCCAGTGACATGGAAAGCCTGAACCTGACCAAGTGCTCCACCTTTCATCCCCTGGGGTCCAAGTCCCCTTACTAGTTGGACTCCTGTACTCCCACTAAGTCTCATGCCTGGACACCCCAGTGCTTAGCTCCCAACATCCCCCCAGGCTTCAGACACCCGTCTCTCTTCTAGTGTGGCATTATCTTGCCCTGGGCATTCAATGACTACTGCCAGTAGTGACCTTGTATTTCAAGAGAGTGGCTCTTAAAGAGCCTCAGACAGCAGGGGAGGCGCCATCATCCAATTCAGTGGAACCATTGTTGTGTCCTTTAGGGGAAAATTTTCTCTTAGGGATGAAGACTTCCAAACCAGCAGAGCTCAAAGGAAGCAGATGAGTGGACACTAGATAAGCTAAGAGTGAGGTACCATTACCATTCTGCCCCTTGGTTTCCAGACCCACACCCTGTGACTGCAGGGAGCAAAGCAAGCACTGGGTCCTATGAGGCTGCATTCAGTCCACTCAGGACATCTCACAATGGTACCCTCAGGAGCCAGTCCACTTAATGCGGCCACTCCCCAGAGATGGGAAAACCAGTCATTTTGTAGACACAGTCCACAGGTGGTGAACACTCTGCATCCCCTGTCTCAGCACACAGGGCTGACACCTGGGTGGCTTGGTGACCACTGATCACACAGGTATGTGTGGGGGGCAGGAGCGGCCCTTTTTACACAAGGCCAAGTCACTTAAGAGGAAAGTTTCCAGAATCTAATTTTTCCCTTTTCAGAATGAGTGTCCAAAAATGTATTTCCTTAGAACCTATTTTAGGAGACCTAAATAACAGAAAACCAGCACTGATCTTGTGCCACAAAAACGAGCAAATACAGGCTCTTATCTTCTCAGATTAAATGGCAGAAAGGAGAGGGGCAGAGGGATGCTGTTAACAAACCCTCACACCGAACTAGCTGCTTGCCTCAAATGAGTCACAATTTGAGACAGTCCCATCACTGTCTGAAAAAGTGATGGGAATACCATTCCTCAAACAAAACAATTGCCAATCTTTTGTGAGATGACAGAATTTAAGTGGTATGTAAAATCCTCAAACTAGCTGGGTGACATCAAAGTATAATAAAACTGGCTGAAACAGAAACCATTCCTGGTATTTAGTGAGAAGACAAGGCTTTCAACGCAAACTCAAAGCAGAGCATGTATACATAGTACGGACTAGGCTACCATTGGATTTCATTTGGGGACAACAAAAAGCACAGTGCCCGGAAGTTCACTTCAAGGTGTTCTACTTAAGGCCCTCCCACAGCTTCTCAGCAAGGCTCTGGAGTGAAAAGAACTGTTCTCCACCTCCAAGAGGGCACTGCTTGGGGGAGGGTAGTGGAACTGCCAATGCAGAAACTCTAACAGAGTAATGTGGTGCTTCTGTGTGGAGTGGCTGAAACCATGCACGTGTCCCTGTGTAGAACAGTGTGGTCTGAAACGTGAGCCAAGGACTGCCCTGGGAAGCTGTGTCCAAGGGCATTTCCAGGCAGCAGTAGAGTGCAGCCCCTTTTTCTCACTGAGAACCCCAACTTCCATGCAGTGGTTTTTAACTGTATGCATTTTAGCTGCTACCCTGAGACAGGACTTGAATTTTAAGGGTAAACCAAAATGTGAGTATTGATATAATGTGGTTGGTTCCTTTTTTCAGAAGAAAAGTATGGGCTGAGAAATGTGTATTTCTCTTTAAGAAAGAAACCAGTTTTGATCAGTCTTGATTCAGGGAACCTATTAAGCAATCATCCAACCTAAAAATACTTTGTTTAATCAGGTACCGTGAGGTAATTGCCTTCCTCTGTGCTGATAAGCAGTGAGAAGTCAGAGCACTCAGGATCCAGGGAGCCAAGAGCCTTACAGAATGGCTGCTGACAGTAGCAAGGGTATCTGGTCAAAAACAATCAAGAAATTTTTTTTTTTTTTTTTTGAGACTAGGTCTCGCTATTTTTGCCTGTGGAACCGCAGGCTCTCGTTGCCCGGGGTACCACAGACTCAAGCAATCCCCAGCCTCAGCTTCCCAGGTAGCTGGGATGACAGGCGCGCGCCACCACACCCAGCCATTTTTTTGGAACTAGGTCTCGCTACGGGCCCCAGGTGGGACTTGAACTGCGATCCCTAGCCCCGGCCGCTTCATAGGCTGAAACTTACAGGCAAGAGCCACCGTGCCCAGCCCACAATCAAGAAATTTTATACACGTCAAGAACACTGAAAAAAGACAAGGACCTGATTGGAACTAGTGTGATTTGTTGGAGTTTCTGTACCATAATGCACCGTAGAATGAAACACCTTAGCCTGGGCCTATAGGGTCATGAGGCACAATCACATCAATCGCAAACAGGTCTGCTTCAGGATGTGGCATTTGTATTCCTTGCACCTGTTTTTATAACCACTTAAATGCTGCTTATCTCAGAGAAAACGCTGTGTTTTTTCCTATCTTGAGTGATGGAATATCTGTCCTTTGTTTCTCTCACCAAAAACCTACTGCAACTTTAGGCAACCTTGCTGCCTTCCCTTGCATGAAATTCTACCTTCAGTTCACATTTCCCATTCCCCTTCCATAAAGGATCAAAAGCACTAAAAGATAACACCTGGCAAGCTGGGCATGGTGGCACATGCCTGTAAGCGGCAGCCTAGGAAGCTAGGGCGGGGTCCAGGGATCGCAGTTCGAGTCCCACTTGGGGTAACGTAGGGAGACCTAGTTCCAAAAAACTAGCTGGGCATGGTGGCATGGATCCGTAATCCCAGTTACTTGGGAAGCTGAGGAAAGATAACACCTGGCTTTCAGGAACAGTGCAAACATTTCGCGTCACTCTATGATAGCATGAGGCATGTATATAAAAATCGTGCTCGGCAGAATGGAATGGGTGGCTGACGTTGCCAGGGGTTTCTGATAGCTTTAGAGAAGTGACAGGGTCCCCCTGGGCTTGCTCCTCGGGGTGCTGCCACAGAGAGGAACTTCCCACCGAGGTCCCACAGAGATGGGCATAAACAACCCCCCCGCAATCTTTGTATGTTGTGCTGTGAAGATTAACCAAATCTGCAGTGAGAATAAAATCAAGCATACAACACATACACAGGAGTCATTTCCATTTTAATTGAGTTAGTACTAGCCCTTGGGTATACCAGTGATACAGTTGGAAGACAAAATTGCTCATAGGAAAGAAACTCAAATGCAATTTTTCATTTACTATATACTACATATTCTGAGTTTCCACATTCATATGTCTCTAGAAAAAGGAAAGCACTTTTTATTTCTGAGTACGATAAATTGTTAATATTTCTCCTTTTGGTCTCCTCCCTTTGTCCCTCAAAAAATGAAAACCAAAACCGCAAAAAAGGGTAACAAGAAATGCAAAATAAAAAAAGGAAAATGTAAATAGTATGAAATTAGTCTTTATTTTTAAACCTCAATATAAAGGCTTCACATTTTTCCAAAATCAAAACTAAAAATGAAAACAGTGTGAAGTTCTCTCTTCCTTGTCTGGAGAAACCAGTAAGGCAGACATTCTAATATGGTGTGGTTCTTTCCACAGGACTAATCTAGGCAAAACAAACACCTCTTCCCAACTTTTCATCTATCATCAGTTATATCCATTCACCAGGACAATGGCTGGCAGGGAAAAACAAACCCACCCCTTCCCCAACACAAAAAGGGATTTGAAAAGTTGGGAAAAACTGTTTAACATGTGACCACATGTTCATATAAAATCCTTTCTAAGAAGATATAGTCAAGGTACTGGCCCCAGTGACTGAGCTGAGGTTTTTGCTGGGGCGTGGGAGCACCGCCTGTATGAGGTGAATTTATACCAGCAGCTACGTGTGACTTGGACACGATTCAGTTCACCAGAGGGAGGTCTTAAAATTGAATTTCAGCTTGAGCAGATACTTCAAGTTTACCTGAGCAATGTCGTAGACAATGTATCTGGAGGGGAAGTGTGTCAAGGAACAAATGGTTTCTCCCATGTAAAGTGTGCACGCCACCCCTGCGCCTCAGAATGTTCTGTAGGGGTCCCATCCACAGGGACACCTGGTTGACAAAGGGTGGAGTGAGGTCTCGCTCAGCATGGGGAGAGGTCACTGAGGGGAAAGCACTTACTGTGTCATGGGAGAGCCGCTCTTCAGTTTCCTCCAGACAAACTGGCAGCACAGAGAGACTCTGCAGCCCCAGATCAATCCTTGGGGCCCACATTGCACACTTGTAAAAGGATACTCGTTATACAGTAGACAGGTGTCATTAACACCGGACGAAATCCCAGTCCCCAAAGGAACCTCCACACCATCCATAGTAATACTAGCTGCAGGGTCAGGGGTAGTTTTGCCCAAACCTATAAAATAGAAGGCCATGGTGACAGGAATCATGAGAACAGGTGCTGAAAATTTCCCATGGAGATCTACCTTACGTTGGGTCTATGTGCTCATATTCCTTATACAAGACTGGATATTATATAAATTAAGTTCCCAGGGCATCAGCCTTAATTAGTTTAAAGAATAGCAACATGTGCCCCCCACTGCCCTGGAGATATTTATGCTGAAAACTCTAAAGTAGTCACTACTGTCAGGAGTCCAAGTGGGAGGTCTAAATCACATGCTCTGAGGAGAGGTCCTTAGGGCTGCAGGTTAAAACCCAAAGCCTGCTCACCAATGCTTGAACACAACTCTCCTAAGGTATCTGCGATCTTGACACAGAAGGGAATTTTCAAAGACTTCCAGCTGTTTAACAGCTAGCTAAAGGAAGGCAGTCTTTTGGAGGAGAGTACACCCCCACCCATATTATTCAGGGTGCCTGTGGCTGTAGCAGCAGCATTTGAGACACAGTACCTTTGACACTGTGCTTGCCCTTAGGTAACTTGTTGATGTGCGAAGCATGCTTCAGTTCATACCTATTGGAGAGAGACAGTCTCAGGAGAGCTTTGCAGATAGGGCTCTGAACCAAAGCAACATGAGCAAATGAGACACACCCAGAGAACCTGAACCTGATCTGTGCAATCCCTTTTGAAGAGTTTGTGCCAGTGACTACTGCTAAGTGCCTCCTTCAAGGGCAGACCCTGCTAAGAGATAGAGCAGGCTATGCTGGAGCTGTGTCCAGTCCTCAACACCTGGGCCCTCCTCGTCTACTATGTGGCCCGGCTATTTGGTTACAGTTGATGGAACCAAGACGGACAGTCATTCCAAGATGGACCAATCAGATTTTCTCCGCGATTAATATGGGACTGGGACTAAGACTAAGACTCCAATTTGATCAGAGCTGAGGTCAGAGAGAATAGTCAGCCACCAGCAGGGAGGGGAGCTTGGGTGCCCACCCTTTGTGCAATTTAACCAACCCCTTCCTCAGCCCACAAAAAGAAAGGACACTGCCAGTTCCCAAGATTCAGCTGTATCCTGGCTTGGTTTTGTGAGGCACACCACAGCTCTCTGGTTCACTTACTTGGGAGTTGGTTTCTGCTATCCATCACCTTATGGGTGGGTGCTTTAAATGCAGTGGGGACATCACTCCTAGTCAAGGGGGTATTCTCCTTGCTACAGCGCACCCCCCCCCACCCGCCCAATCATCATCATCATCATCAAGTGCTACCAGTTTAAAGTCAGGTTTACTCACATGTTTCCAAGGGCAACTTCTCCCAAAAGGATTAAACCTATTGGATCTCCCTGAGACGTGTGGCAGTAGTTGGCACTCTTGGAGACCATATCAGCAAAATAGATTCCTTTACCAAACATGTAGCCTGTCTGGAGGGGTGGAAAAGGGACAGGTGAAAACCTGCTAATGGGAAGTTGGTAGTACCACCTACTTACTAAATGCTGACCAGGAGTGGACAGCAAGCTTAATACTGCACCCCATTATTCCAATTCTCACAACACTCCCAGAGCAAGGGAGAATGGAAGCCTGAGTTCAGGAGCCGTGTAGATCCCACCTCTGCAGGGTAACTGGGGCTGCAAGAAGTTACTTATTTCTCTCTGGACCCCACTTTTCTCTTCTGTGAACTGGGGTAAGAGCATCATGTGACTGCTGGGAAAATTAAATGCATGGATAAATACTACTTTTAGGACTGCTGTCTTGCACATATAAACACCCAATGAACACTGGCTGCTACTCTATTTCCTTTTATAAATGACAGCATGAAGTTCAAAGAGGCTAGGTCACTTGATATCACCTCTCCTGGCATGGCACTATCGAGTCATTAAATCTTTTGGCTCTTTGCTACAAACTAAAAACAAAGGACCTGGAAGACTTGTCTCTTCCACTATTCAGCAAGTACCATAATATCCCTCATGTCTGGGTAGGGTTTTCCTCACTTGTCACCATGTTACTGAGGAAGACACCATAGCTCATGGAGCTGGTTTGGGTGGAAAGGGGAGAAGTGGGCCCGACCTCAGCTTAGTCATGGCCATAAAGCTGTCTTTTCACATGTCAACATACTCCATTAGCAGTCACAGCAGGGACTGGGTACTTGCTTCTTTTGTTCTGGAAACTATGCTTGATACACGTGTGGCTATACTGCAAACAGGGTCAGGAGAATGCAGGAAAGGCTCGACCTGGGTGCTCCTCCAGCTGAGGGCCTAGAGAGGTATGTCTGCAACCCCTACTTCACCAGCCATAGCTGGGGCAACACCTCCCGCTTTAAACAAGGGTCCTTGGGTGGGAAGGGGAGGTGGTGGGTGACCCCCAGGGACTGAAATGATGTGAAATATATATAAATAAATAAATTTTAAAAAACAACAACAAAAAAAACAAGGGCCCTTATTCATGGGTGTACAGGGACCCCTCGCTTATGTATCTGTAAAAGCTCTCAGCAGAGACAACTATAGATTCAGGCAAAGTCCACCTTTTACCCTACCCTCACCACCCCAGGCCAGGCACGTACCACAGGTGCTTCAGGAGGGGCTATCCGGAGCCCCTGGGACAGGATCCCAGCGAAGTTGGTGGTCCTAGACCCGTGCCACAGCAGCCTTCGGTTATGCAACTGCTTGAAGGGCTTGTAGCGCTGGCTCTCCCCTTCACGTTCTATCTTAAAGATCTGGTTGGGGTATGAAAAAAAGAGAGCAGGAGCCATTTGACCCTGGTTAACAGAAAGAACTAACAGAAAAAGACAAGTACCTAAGTGGAACTGACAGAAACAGAACTGACTAGCTGTCCCACAGATAAAATGTTAGGTGTGATGCAGCCCTTGGGGCTTCAGCTGGGCGGGATGGTGCCAGAACTGGTTCAAGGTCCCATCCAAGGCCACCCGTGGAGCAGATGCACATGGGGGCACTTTAGTCTCGATTTCTGATGGTATTTCTCTAACACAAGGTTTTTGGGGTAGGAAATGGCCTTTAAAACAGAATAAAAAACCACCTCCAGAACACTAATATTACTAATTTTCACATGAGTCACTTCCTCTGGTTATTTAAAGAAAAGCAAATCACTCTTTTCTGCCCAGGGAGGAAGAAGGAGCAGGGAAGAGGTTGGCAGGACAAAAGGGGGTGGGGGATGAGGGGAGAAGAGCAGCTTACATCAACGACTTCCAGGTCATATGCATTGTGTGTGGTTGCGTGTGTGTTCTTGACGTACTTCCTAATAGTCTCTGCTTCTTCAGAATCTTTGTCTACAACCTAGAAGAGAGGTGTCCACGAGTCAGGGGAAGGGAGGTCCCATGAGAGGTACAGAGGCAAGGAGACCACGGGGTCAGCTGATGCACAGACCAACACCACAGCTCTCAGGAAAATTCAACCAGCCAAGGGATCCTGTGTTGCAGGCCCCATGGAGATCCTTGGCCAGCGAGCCAGGCACAGGATTCTTCATCACTTTTGGTTATGACAGGACTTGTGTTTCTTTTGTCTTCAATTTCCATGCTTTGGCTTATCAGGAGATATGGAATATAGGCTCTCTGTGACAGGGAGCCTCGCGAACAAGCTGGCTCCCAGGTAAGACCTGCTACTGAAAGTGGCAAAGATGACAGGTAGGGTTTTGAGGATGAGGTGAATGCCTCCTCCTTTGGGACTTTTAAGGCCATGCACATTGTAGCTCAGAAGGAACAATGAGTATCTCATCTAGTTTGGGCCTACAGAAGTAAGCTGTGTTCTGAACAATGAGCAAATGCTGTTTGTTTTTAAAAAGGGATGTAAGTGCACCACGTCAGGTTCACCAGACCATGTACCCTTAAACACTAGAACTCTGCAGGGAGGACACAGGCTAAAGAAGTGAGCCTGGAGTGGGGGGCGAGGAGAGGCTCCAGATTAGGGCAAGCAAGGAGCAGTGGCAGAGACCCTTCCTGGTCTGGGAGAGAGAATTTCGGCCCAAGCCTCCTAAACATGCAAATTCATAAAAGTAGCCAACACAGCTGCTTCTCTGCAGAGAGCAAGTGTGCAGGCACTGTGCTTTCATTACAGCTGCCATCACGCTTCCCACTCCTGCAATGGGACACCAGTAACAAACCTAGAGTTCTTACCACAAGTCTCCAAAAGCCTAGAGAACCAATGTATATTATGGGAAAAAGCAAAAACTTTCTCTAAAATCCTTCAAAAACCCATCTCCATCCCAAACTGAGGCCCTGGTTTGGAAGCCTGCCTTACAAACAAGGTGTTTATTTTTTAGGTGAAAGGCCCTGAGGTTCTAATGGATGAAGAAACTTGTTAGAAAGGCTAATTCCTGGGCTGCTGCAATGGTTGTTTTTTTTTTTTTTGAGACTAGGTCTTGCTATTTTTGCCTGTGGAACTGCAGGTTCTCATTGCCCAGGGTACCACAGACCCAAGCAATCCCCAGCCTCAGCTTCCCAGGTAGCTGGGATTACAGGTGTGCGCCACCACACCCAGCTATTTTTTTGGAACTAAGTCTTACTACAGGCCCCAGGTGGGACTCGAACCGCAATCCCTAGCCCCAGTTGCTTCATAGGCTGAAGCTTACAGGCACGAGCCACCGTGCCCGGCTGCTGCAATGGTTTTAACAACTCTCTTGTTAAACAAGATCTGGACACATGTCTGGACACATATTCAATTTTTGGGGCCCTTTGCCCTTGAGATGGTTAGGATGCTGCAGACAGGGAGACACTGGTACCTGAATGTCAGTTTTGAGCTTCTCATAGTTGACGTCAATGGGGTCCTTGCTGCTGTCATCAGACCCACCCCTGAGCAAGCTATAGGCCACCTCGATGTCCAGCAGATTGTCCAACATTTCCACCTTGGCCTGGAGGAACAAGAAAAAAAGTTGAGCTAGGGTTTGGGTGAGGCAGACAGACTCACTAGTTTGGGGGTTGACAACCTACAGGCAGACAACATCTGACAATGGAGCGGTCCTCTCAGCTGAAGAGGGACAGCCTGCCACCCGCTGTTCATAGTAAGCATCCTGAGGATCTCCCGTAATGCTAAGGAGGCAGAGGTGGCACAGCTACGCTGAACTCTTTCTGCTTCTGCACGTATGGCGGGCAGGGACCTATCACCGGCCTTGTGAGGCAGGAAGGGTAAGCAGGGAGGAAGATGCTCTTCCTTCCTGGTGTCTCCTCCACACTAAAGTGGTAGAGCAAGCACAGGAAATATCACATTCTATGTCTTGTCATCAGGACAAATTGAAGGCTGCAGGTGGGTTCTCCCAGCACTGGCCCCTGCCCACGTGAATCACGACTGTTTCTAGTACCACCCAGCCCCAGGCTCCCTCCCCAATGTCTGCGTACCTGCACACTGTCTGAGTTGTTCAGGAGTGGTGGTTTCTTCATCCCAAAGTCGTGGGGGATCAGGGTGTAGAAGCGATTGGAAAGATCCAAGATCTGGGAGTCACTGCTGCCCTGGGACAGTGCCTTCAAGGGAGGGGACAGAAAGAGCAGACTGTGGCAGCAGCTCCCAGTCCCCAACATGTGGCTGGGCTTTCCCCTCAGGAAGGTGGGAGCTCTAGTGGAGCTCAGAGGTAGCGTGGTGTGTGCAAGAGCCAGGAGACGAGAAATTCTCAGCTTCATCCTGGGGGTGTCACACCACTGAGCTGGGATAGGTCCCCATCCTCAAACTGCAAGGTCAGCACACAATGGGATTCCCAGAGAACATGGCATTTGCACTTGACTTGTACAGTTAGGGGGGTATGACAATTCCTGGCCTCCCCTTGTCCCATGCAAAAACATAACTATAGCATCTTAGGTGTCTGGGTTCATGTTGCTGTGAAATTTTTTCAATTTTTCATGTTTGAACTTTTGTAACAAAATGTTTAAGGGGAAGAAAAGTCCAGCCCTCCCCTGCCCCCAGTGATCTTCAGGGCAAAGAATTTCTTTTCCTCACAGTTGGCGGTCCAGGTGACCAGGTAGAGAAAGGCTAAGCTCCCCTTATGACCACAATACCAGCTGGTGCACTAAACATAAGAGGTATTCAATAAACACATGAAGGGGAGAAGAGTGGAACCAGCAGGATACCATATCCATGGCAGACATCCTAGGTGATGCCAGGTAGGGAGGACTTGGCATCTGGCAGGCCTGAAAGACGTCTCTGCCTTGTGCTCACAGCGTTTCAGGCTTGACTAAGGGGCACTGCACTACAGACTGCTCTGGGCATGGGTGAGGGTGCTATTATCTCCCCGCCCCCCTCTCACCCCTGGGGATGCTGGCACAGGAGAGCTCAGGTTATGAGCTCAACTTTCTGTGTCCTTTTCTCTCTTATTGGACAGGCAAGTCAGTTCCTACACTCACCCCCAGATAAAAGTGGAAATTCCCTGAAGGCTTTGGGGCTTAAAGGGACGTTGGGGAATGCGCAGGGTAAGCTGATGTTGAGTGAAAAGGAAAGAATATACTTATTTTCTCCTACCTACCTGAAAAATAAATTCAAGTCTTTTAAGCACGCACATAAGAAAATCACTACATTCATGAAGGAGGAAAACCAGAAGGTGGCAGACACTCATCATTTTAGAGAAAAATCTAAATCACCATGAGCGGTGGCTCAGCAGGTATCTCACTATGCTTGAGAGACACACCGCTGTACCCTCTGGGAAGGTTGATCTGGGAGAGCTGTCAAGCAGGACCTGGCATTTGGCTGCTGGCTTACCTGCTGGACCTCGCTGAGGATGGAGTATGCAGCCTGGATCTGCCGTTTGCTCAGTTTCCCCAAGGGCATTTTCTGAAGGTCAATCTGAGGAGAGAGCAAATTTTGCCTCTGGAAGCCTAGCATAGTACACCTAGAACCCCTTCCCTGGCCCACTGAAGCAGCCAGAAGTCGTGGGGAGGCCTGGAGCCCAGTTCCATGGAGTATACAGCCCAACCTCCATTGTGGGGGACAGAAAAGAGTCTGTACGTATCAGAAGATTCCTGTTCATTATGGCCACCATTGCTCACTCCATGGTTTTGAAATTAAGCTCAAACAGCTCAGAGCTTCTGTAGAAGATAAAGCGGATTCTTAATTCCAAAATGATGCTGGCCAGCCTGGGTGGTCTTTCCTGGGGGTCTCAGAGTCAAGGCAATTCTCAGAAAACAAGAACCATGAAGTGGTGAAAATTATTCCAAAAAGGACACATTCCCTTACATGCCTGTTTTTATCCAGTCAACAATGTCTCAAATTAGTCACCCCCAAAGGTGAAGCACTTGTTCTAACAAAGTTGCTCTGTATACAATATCCTGGGAACTACCATCAAGAGAGGCAGCAAGTTAGAGTGGAAAAAGTGTGAGAGTGGAAAACGCGTGTGGCCAAAGGCCTGGTCAGTAGTTAGCTAGTGATAAACCCACACTTAGTTATTTGTTTCCTATCTGTAAATGGGGCTACCTTCCTCAAAAGACACTCATTTTTTATGTGACTGGTCCATGTTCCTTGCTTAGCTCCCCAGACAACTATGTACCGCTGGACCTTTTGGTTCTGTATACTAAGACAGTGGCTCCAGGATGATTCCCAGGAGACCCTTCTGAGCTCTCAGACTGCACCTTGCAACCCATTTATCTCCAGCACCTTCAGTGCCTGGAACAAAGATGCAGCAGAACCACCATATGAGAAATGGAATTGCTATGGTGACTCATTAAATCAGAGAACGTGAAAGTGTTCACAGTTCACCAGGTCCCAAACAGGGGCTAGCAGTGAATGTATAGTAACTCCCCATATTCATGTGGGACACCTCTCAAACCCAGTGGATACAACTTCAGATACAGATAACCACATTTTCCCCTATACATACAAACCTACGCTAGACAGTTAAAAAATTAACAATAGAATTATTTTAGTGATATATTTTAGTAAGATTTCTCTGGAAAATCTTACTGTAGACATTATTTTCAGGGTAAATGAAACCACAGATAAGGTGGGGGTTTTAGAAAAAGGACGAAAGGCCAGTGCACTGTACCCTTACTAGAAACTCCACATGCTAAGGGGGGCTCTGACTCCTGGGGAGAGTTACACAGTCTGGAGTTGGATAATTTAAGCCAAGAACAAGACACAGTGAATGGCTTTCTTATGGATTATAAATTCACTCTGAAAGCAATTAAGAAGGGACTCGGAGATGTTTTGATCAAGGGCAGCATGACCAGAGTGAGAGCAGATACTCTGAAGGAGGCAACCATCCCGCAGCCACACAGACACAGACACACAGACAGACGCACGCACGCACGCACGCACGCACGACAAGGACAAGGACAAGAGAAGAGCTCAGTCAGAAACTCTGGCTCAGGCCCGCTGACTATGGGGTGGGGGGCAGTGGCTTCACAGCTGCTCTGTTCAGAAAGAACATGAAAAGAGGGCAAGATTTCTTGGGATCAGGGAGGCAGAGATGCAGACAGAGGCAGCATCTAGGATGTAACATGGCTCGGCACATAGCTCCCATGCACTCAAAGCAACCAAACCCCACTCCTCTCTTGAACCAAGATTTACTTGCCTTGCAGGGACTCAGGTTCCCATGCCAGGGACCACTCCAGCCAACATGGAACCTATCACGCTAGGAGAGGGTAACCCCCTGCCAACACTGCCTGCCTACCAGCTTGTCCTAGCAGCAAAGTCCTGACCCTCTTCTCCTGCTAAACTAGCTAACTGTTCAAGAGAAGAACAACATACAAATGTTACTTCATAGGAAGAAACTTGGGCTTGGTAATAGCAGAGAAATTCTATGCATCACAAAGAATCCAGAAATGCTGTGGGACATTTTTTAAAAGATGAATGACAGAAAAACCATCTTCCTTAGCACTTATGAGTCCCTTCCTTCTTCATGCACCCATGTTCTTTAGAGAGTTTATCCACAGCAGCTCAAACTAGACAGTCTTCCAACACAGACCCCCAGAGACTGATAAGCCCTGGTCAGCTTCAAAGTCAATATGGAATATCAAGGATGTAACTCAGTATTTAAATAGTTTGAGTCATGAACAGTCCTATTCATCCTCCCAGGCTGAGCTCCAGACAGCCACAAAGGGCTGAGGACGAAGAAGTTATAGTGGTTATACCACCCAAATTTGTCCTTGCCCCTCCAAGGTGGGCTATTAGCCTCTATGAGGGACCTGTGGAGAAGCAGAGAGGGAGCAGCTTGTAGAGAATGGGCAGAAAAGCCAAAGTTCATGTGACCCTCTTTACTGGTATCTGCTTATTTTTCAGAGTAGTCGGAAGCTTCTTGGTTCAAGGGATGGGGAAGAAGGGAGAGTTCTGTGTGGTATGTTTGCCAGCCAGACGCAGAGCACCTGGTGGCAGGACAGCAAGAGCAAGGACCCTTCTACAAGAATCTTCTGGGGGGGCAGTGGAGGAAAGAAGGGGTACCTAGGTATGAATCTGATCAATCCATCACCTACACTCCAACCCACACATCCTCAATCTTAAGAACAGTTAGTATGAATTTCATCAGACGAAGCCAGTACACCAGTGCTTTTACTGTGAGTGGGATTACAACTTGGATTTCCCACTACAATCTGATCAGTTCACCTGGTCTGGTCACAAATAAACCATGCTTACAAACCTGATCATGGAGAAAGTGAAAGGGAACTGAGGAGCCAGGAACAGCTCTCTACAATACACTACATAGCTTACAGATTGTCAGATAACCCCTGTGAAAGCACATGCCTCCTGGCATTCCTGCAACCTGGCTCAGGTCAAAGGATTCACCAGAGGAGCCAGTGCCGTGAGAACAGCCAGAGTTCAGTTGAAAGTGGCTCCACATTCAAGACACCAAGCCCAGCCAATGCCCGTGGATGAAACAATGAAGAGCAATGACCTCATACTCCACCATGGCTTTCTTCATACTTTCCACATCAAAGATCATCTTAATGAGGTCCTGCACTGGCTTAGGGAGCTTGGACTTGGTGCCAGGGTTTACTGTCAGCTTCTTCACAGCTTCTTCATCCTTTTGGGAAAAAGAAAATTGCTGAGACTCAAACCAAGCAGAGTATGTTGATATGGGGGGGGGAGGCGGGGGGGAGGGAGGTAAGGGGGATGGGAGAGTTGGCTGTGAATCAAAGATACAGGATGGAGAACAACCAGCAAAAATGACTGAGTGTTAATCAAAAAGGTTTAGGCATCAATTGTCAGGGTAAAGCATGTTTCCATGGAAGTCACACACGTCGTCGCATGAACCCTAAGTCCTTCAAGCTGCTCTAGCTGCAAGCAGCTGGAGCCTACTGTGGGTTTCAGCTTACAAGGACTGACCTGCAGGCACTCACACTCCCCTCATGCTCTCACCACTTTCTACCCTAAGAACCTGCCCAGTGTCCACTCAAGCCCAATCTGGAAGTACTCGGCAACTCTGAGAGCAAATCTTTGACCAAAGAGATACTGAGTTGATGGACAAATTCTCCCAACCTTTCTCTTGCACTACCTTACCCCAGAGCTAGCTATAAGACTAAGTGGATAAAGCTACCTCTGTAGTCCCAAAGGATCAAGCAATCAGCCCTACTGTCTGCCAGGCAGTTTAACAGCCCCCCTCCCTTCTGGCCCCCATCAACCTCACATGGACAGTGACTATGATCTGTTCACCAGAGTCCCCAGCATCTGTGTCTGGAATTTGTTTTGAGTGAAGGTGAATGGCACTGGGCTTTGATCCAGGAATGTATGTGGCTTGCTCAAGCTGCAGAGAGCTAATCTGTGCTGTGTTAAGTGTTCATAGCTGTTGTGGTTAATTAACAACACAGAGGGCTGATATTTAATGTTCTTTTTTTTTTTTTTGAGACTAGGTTTCGCTATTTTTGCCCATGGAACCTCAGGCTCACATTGACCGGGGTACCACAGACTCAAGAAATTCCCAGCCTCAGCTTCCCAGAGAGTTGGGATTACAGGTGCGTGCCACCATGCCAAGCTATTTTTTTGGGGACTAGGTCTCGCTCCGTGCCCCTGGGTGGGACTTGAACTGCGATCCTTGACCCCAGCCATGGATTCCTAGGCTGCTGCTTACAGGCATGAGCCACCATGCCTGGCCTTTGATGTTTAATATTCTTAATGTAAAACACCGAATCCTAAATGCACTCTGTATCTTCTGGTTTTATCTTCAATGATGAATCATTAATATGTTCAAAATATGGTTAAAAGTCATTTAAATGTACATGCTGAGCGACCTAGTACCTCCAACTCTAAAGGCAATCATCTCAGACACCTGTAACTGTAAGCGCATCAGCATCACCACAGCAAAGACCTAAAAAACATGTAAATACCTAAGAGAGGGACAAAGAGTGCTGTTCAGTAAATTACAAATTAAAGCCACTCAAAGAATGAATTGCTACACGGCCTCAAGAGATGATGTTATATATTAGCACAGTTGGCTATAGTAGCCACTACTCTGAAATGTGGCCGGCATGAATCAACATATAAAGGATAAAAACACGTAACAACTTAGTCCAAAAAAAAAAAAAAGTAAAACACTTCAAAAATTCTCACTGATGTCAACTTACGCTAAAATATTTTGAAGTTTACTGATTTCTTTTGCTTTATGGAATCCATTATAAATGGTTTGCATAATTCCACTGGACAGCATTGCTTTAGAAGACATGGAGAAGCAGTCCCAGCACATTAGGGTATAAAGTGGATGAATATGGCACAGTACTTAAGGGAGGATTCCACTTCCATAGTGGGGAACAAGGTTCTATATAAAGTGAAAAGGTATATGACATTTCAGCTGTAGTTAATCCTGGGTGCTTTTCATTTTTTGTGCCTGTCTTGTCTCCCTCAAAATTTTCTGAAACAAGTAACATTAATTCAATAGTGAGCAATGCTGAATCTCAGACAATATTACACAATCTATCCAATATTACACAAGTGCCAGATTTCATGTTTCATATACCCTATAAACTAAAAATCTCTCTCCTTTAAGACATGCTAGTCAGAACTTATACTGATTAACAAATCTCTCCTTTTGCTAAACCAATGTATATATTTCCTCCCAGTTATAAATAAAAAAACTTTCACATAAGAAAAGGTAGGCATTTCACAAAAAAAAAAAAAATGGCCACAAAAACATTAGTTAAGACAATTTAAGAGTGTCTAGTAACATAGAGAGAGACGGTCACTACACATACAGGTATTAGGGAATTGCAAGGAAAAATACAGGACTAAAAGCTGTGACCTGGCAGAGCATATCAAGCCACTGTAATTCCATCCTAATGATAAACCAAGTCATATGATCTAGGTTCAGATTAAAAGTCATCAATCTATGAATTACCCCCTGCTGTGTTTAGAGGGCAACTTAAAAGAGACTGCTCTTTCCTGAGGGTCTTAAAAACGCCAATAAAAATGCCAACAATTCCCAGGTGTGGAGGCAAGAGGCTTGGGATTGCCTGAGATCTTGGGTTTGAGACTACCCTAGGCAACATAGTGAGACCTGGTCTTGAAAAACCAGCTGGGTGTTGTGGCAGTACCTGTAATCCCAGCTACCTGGAGGCTGAGGCTGGGGATCGCTTGAATCTGTGGTATCCTGGGCAATATAGCAAGACCTAGTCTCAAAAAACAAACAAAAAAAAAGCCAAAAATGTTTTCATCTAGGGACCATGTTCTACTTTGTGGTGTAGATTTTATTCATCTAAGGGTGCTGGATTTTATTAAATGTTTCTCTGTGTCTTTTAATATGATCATATCATTTTAATCTTTCATTCTAGTCATGTCATATTAGACTGATTCATTTTTTGTATGTTGAACCAACATTGCATTCCTGGGACAAATTCCACCTTGTCAGGGTGTATAAATTCCAACAGATTGCTGATTTCAGTTTTTTAGTATTATGTTGAAGATTTTGCATTACATTCACGTATCTATTGATCCATAGCTTTCTTGTTTGTCTGGTTTTGCTATCAGGGTAATAATGGTTCCCTGTAAGTAGTTAGGAAGTGTTCTCTCCCATGTTTGTGAGAGTTTATGAAGGACCAGCATTAAGTCTTCTTTAAACATCTAATAGCACTTACCAGTGAAGTCATTTGACCTATGGTATGTTTCTTTAAAGAATATGGTGTTCCTTTCCTCCTACTAGAATTAAATGATATTGAGAACATATTGTGATTACCTGGCCGTAGTCAATTTCCAGAGGGTAGAACTTTTTGGGATACTTTGTGAAGTTTTTGGAGTGCCAGGCATTCCCGGTTTTCTCTTCATATAATTTCATAAAGTGCTCAATGGCATCCTCCTTGGATGGCATCTGCTCCAGTTTGTTACTACCAATCACGGTGCCCACACGGCCCCAGGACCTGAATATCCAATACCTGTAGGAAGAGGATCAGACACAAATTTGTGGGTTGCTTTGTCACATTTCATGATGAATTTCCTTTCCCTGCCAGTCTACTTGGGTGAGCAAGCACATCAATCACCCCAAAATGATTTGATTGACAAAGGGGGAACAACAGGAACTGACATTACAACCATGTACCTTAATTTTACTTTTTACTAACCCAAAGGTTATAAATAATTAGAGAATGTCCTTTTCAAATCATATTGGTAAACAGACCAGAGAAAGTGCCAAAGAACAAGACTGGAAGCCAAGCTTGAGGAGCAAATCCTGAGGCCTGTAGATTTTGATCTCTTCACAAAGAAATATAGAAAGCACACTTAAGGAATTGAGTGTTCAGGGTGATGCAAATACTAATGACAAAACCTAAGATCAAGGAAAAGTTTTGGGTCAGACCGGAGACTGAGGCAACAAAAGGGGAACGAGACAGAAACAGGACATATTTTTCAGTTTTCATGTCAATTGAGGGCACACGTCACATTGAATTGTAGGTGTGTACTGCTTAGCTTTGAGTTAATTTTTCTTAATGCAAATCAACACCTTATTTAAATTGTACATCAGAATATAGATCTACTGGGAACACAAATTTCTATGTATTATTCTATGTATTCTAAAGATAAAACCAGAGAATTCAAAGGAAATCCAGAACTTCCCACCTGTTCTCTGAACTGCTTGCCCAAGAATGTTATACATTCATTTCATTCTCTGAATTTATAACAAATGTAGGTCAGTCAGGATTTATCAGGTGCTGATTATTAGGGTTTGCTTTTCAACTAGTAAAATTTTCTCAATTTCCTGTGTAATGTTTCCAGTTTCTTCATTTGCTTAACCAAAAAAGTCACTTAATACATTACTGAATATAAGAAAATGCCCCACATCTTTACATGTGTTGTCTGACAAGGGCAATCAACTCAGTAATGAGGAACCACTCTGCCTGAAAAGGTATGGATGGCAAAAGCCAGCCCAACTCCCCAGGACTCCAATAGTAACTTCAGCCTACCCCCACTGTGCTTAAAGGAGGGCATATTCAGGCTTCTCACATAATTAAGGAGCATGAGATAAGATTAAAAAAGTCAGTTTTTGCCATACCTTACTTTGTATCAGAAGTTTTAAAATGTGTGAAGTTCTCAAGAACTCTGATTCTATAGTTTCAAGTAGAGAAAACCAGCAGATGACAAGGCTGTCTGGTGGGGATGGCTTTCTGTCCCTCTTGCTACAGGCCTCTCCATACCGTGCCGCTTTTTGAGGAAAAAGAATTCCCAAGTACCAGGAAAACTTGAGTCTCCTGAGGCTGAGAATATAGTACGGACAGGCCCACACCTTTCACGGGTACCCCGGCCTGGATGCTCTTGTTCCCAGGACAAACCTGCTCTCCTTGTCATCTTCCAGGAGCTGTAGCTTGTAGTAGGAGTTGGTTCCTTTAACGATGTCCACCAGTCCGAGGGTGGCGCTGAACACCTTCCCACCTTTCTCCAGAACATGTGCAGAGGTTTCCAGACCTGTCACAGAGGCAAAGCTCCTACAGCTTCCTCTCCTGAAGGGGCTGGTGTGCTCAAGGAGCAGTGGCCTTCAGGTACACAGTCCCCAGCTCGTGGGGAACACTGGCACCACTACTTCAGGAGATTCCCCATAAAATGCACACACTCTCAGGATGGAGGGGTGAGCTTGCAAGGTGTGAAAGATAGGCCTATTCTATTCACAGTTCTGTTTGCTTACCAGAATCTGGATCAACTGCTGCTCCTCCTTTAAGAGTTAATTTCATTCTCTTTTCAGATTTGTTGAGTCCTTGAAAGGCGAAGAAGTAAAGACATCAAAAATATGGGAAGGTGAAGGATAATGAGTCATATTCACTTGTGTCATGTTCCAATATGCCACTGTTACTCATCCCGCCACCCCAAAATCCCTGACATTCTGTGCCCAAGGAAAAGAGAAACAAGAAAATGGGTCTAGGTAGCACCCTAGGGTCACTGCCTGGGCAAAGAAAGGCCACAACCATGGGTGTGGTAGCCTGGGACCCATGGCAGGATGGGCCACCTGCTTCCCTGGTTCCTGACCCTCAGGCAGTCATCCCAGGTCTCACCTTCCTCCTTGACAGGGCCCTTGCTTTTCTTGGAGAGTGCATTCCCTGACTTCCCTTTGGGGGGCATTACTTCAGCAGGTTCAGTCTTCACCTCGGCCCCCCAAGGGGCTAATATGTGGGCTGAGAGCAACTCCGGGAGGCTCTTCGTGGAGCCAGTGACATCCTGGAGGAAATCCTCAGAAACAACACGGATGTTGGCTTCCTTTACCTCTTCCATCTTCTTAGTCATCTTTTCTACTTCCTCTGTTCAAATTACAAGAAAGAAAAAAGTGAACAGTATGTTCAAAACTAAAGTCTCAAATCACTATGGAATAAGTTACTAATGACTTCCAACCCTCACCATCCATATACTCCTTTTCTGCCAAAACCAGTACTTACCTCATGGGCTTTTTCAAAATCATTTTAACATTTTATCAGCAACCTGTTTTTCTTGAGAGTATGGTGAGTTTGGGGTGTTAAATGCTAACATTCCACAGAATGTTACAGAGAAATGACCCCAAAATAAAGCACATATGGAAAATGCTATATATGATCTCACCAGTTTTGGAGACTTAGAAACCTGTTTACATTCATTTAATTTAACTCTGCATTTTCCTAAATGTACTTAAACCACAAATTTCTGTTTTAGCAGCAAACCTATGGCATCTGATGGGGCAGTGTTAGTGATGAGTGGTAGCCTGCAGTCTTCAGTTGCGAGTTAAGAGACACACAAGAACACAGACAATACAGGGGACAATGTCCAGATGCTGGCTTCCTAAGCCGACGACATGGACAATGATGCCAGAGAGCCATACTTTCCAAGTGCTGTGTAAGGCACTGCACTATGCATGCCTCCTCATTCAGCCCTTGTCACTGCTTGTTTTTGCACTGGCAAAAAAAATGGTGGCAGCATCTCCACTTTACAAGATGAAACTCACTTTTTGTACTGATGCAGAGGGAGGCCTTGTTGGCGGTCCCAGTCAACTTTCCCCCGAGTTTCTCGATAGTAGCCTTCACTTCATCCTTGTTCTGTGATAGTTTCCCAAGAGTCAGAATCTTCATGTTGGCTAAGGGCTTATCTGTGATGGGAGAACAGAATCATCAGGCAGAGCTGCTCCCCAGGAAGAGCAGTGCAGAAAAACCAGCAAGTTCCCAGGGATCAGCCAGGATCAGCTGCAGGGACCTAGATGGTCTCTCAGCACCTCCCTTTGATGAGCTTCTCCTTAAGAGAATGGCCAATGCAAACAGAAAGGCTATGGCAAAGCAGAGGACAGAAGAGCAAGCTGCTGTTGTCACCAATCCTATGTGCATCCACTGGCACAGAGAGGACCAGTTGGGGGCTGTTTTGAATGATGCTGTTGTACAGGCTGTGACCAGTACCCATGTGTAATCAGTGGGACTAGGAAGGGTACCTGTCGGGGCAAAGGACCAGGTAGTAAGATGGGAAGCAGAGGGGCAGGTTGTGTAAACGCTCAATTCTTTCCATTCATGTCTGAAAGCAAAATCAAGTCTTAAGTAATAGTTATTAATTCCATTAAAAAAAACTTGAATTGTACATTGGTCACTCAAAGCTTTGGTCAGTATAATTGTACTGAGCTGACATAACTGGTTCCAGGCAAGAATCCTGATGTCCAACACTAACCCCAGGCCAGAGAGCCTCAGGACAGGGTGTGCCTTCTGTTTACCACAAATGGGTAAGGTAGTGCTGGTTACATGTTTCAAAAATTAGAGAAGACATCCTTCAAGACCTCTCTGTGAGGGACACCATTGGCATCTGACTGAAAACTACTACAAACAAGTACATAATCATTTAGTTAGGTGTGAATTGAAAGCAAGGGGCTGCTAGGAGGAGATGGCAGAGTACCTGCCTGGCCCATCACACATGCTCCTGGACCCAGGCTACAAGCAGCAGTGAACACAGGGTGCATCCACACTGCCCTGCCCCAGGGAATGGGAAGAGCTCATGTCAGGGCCAAACTCTTTGCTTATCATCCACCCACCAAACTATGGTCTAGCCGCCTTTAGACTACAACCAAGTGTCCCTGAATGAACACAGGCAGAAGATCTTTCCTGCCAGAAGAACCCAAACAGATCTCATCTGTGTTGGCATAGAAAAATGTTCACTAACAGTGGTCACTAACTTCCTCTGTTGACAATATATAGAGTAATTCTATGCAATAGAGATCCAAGTCTCACACTGGGATAGGTACAGAGTTGTCTGGAAGCAGGAAGGTGAGTCCTGGAAGGAGATCTGGTATGCTACTCTGTAGTGCAATTTAGGCAGATAATTAGAATGCTGCTCCAGGTAAGGTCACCCATCTGGCTATTAGAAGTCCCCCATCTACTCCTCAAAATAGAAAAAAAAAAAAAAGGTCCCCATCTTTACCTACTCTTCCTGCTGTGAGAGTAATGGGGGGAAGGGCAAAGGGTAGGGCCAGGACTTTCCTAAAGGACAATTAACAGAAGTCAGAGGAAAACCCCTCCTCAACATGGGGGCTCCAGCCCACCCTGCCTGAGGTTGACTTGCAAGTTGTACCTGGTGGGGAAGTGGAGTTCATGGGAGGGGGCACTGGGGCAGTAGAGGGTGGGGGCACTGCAGCCACTGGAACACTGGTTTCTGGAGGGAATATGCGGTCCTGCTTCTTGATCTTCAGTTTCTTGAAGTAAGAGATTTCTCTGAATTCCTACAGAATTTAAGAGTTTTAGTTAAGAGAACACTTCTTTCTTGAAATAAGCAAAGGGGATTGGGCATATACAAATAAAAGAATCCCCCTTTCCCCTCTTACAATAAATAACATGCAATAGGATAATGTGAGTCATCTAGAATGGAATACAGAATCATGAAAAATCAGTCCTTGGCTTCCTGCGCCAGCTTCCAGGGCTCAGGCTTGAGCTCCTTCCCTTAACAATCAACAGGTCGCTCTGGGGTCACAAGCCCACCCCATGATGAAAGCCCCTCAAACTGTACATAAGACTATGGAAACCAAGCAATTTGGTTTCCCTATGGAAACCAAGCAATTCCCTTCCCTCCCTAGAAGAACAATGGATGCAGTGAGCCTGAAGATAGTAATCAGCACACTCTACCATCTTCATAGTTCATCTGCATCCCAGCTGACTTATAACGGGCCTTGTTCTAAAAGGTACCTCAACAAATGGCAAAGAAATGAGCTCAGGGAAATAGCATAGTTCTATGCTTGTAATCCAATAAAGAGCCTTTCCCTGCTATGCCCAAGTTCAATGGGTGCTGGCTGGAAAGAAAACTGGTTTCTGTTGCTATGTGAAAGTAGAACATCCTTATTTTGCATGACTGGTGGGTTACACTGGGGATTGGGGGACACTACCACCGTTAATTTATATGAAAAAAATTTGAGCATTCTCAGATACCCAAATTACAATTTATAACATGTATAGAGTACCAAAAAGCATCAAAATATCATAGTGAGGTTAGAGAGACAGTGACCTTAAGAATGCAATCCTGAGAGTCAGATACACGAGGCCAAACTTAAACGCAGGAGCTAAGTCCTAAGCCTGAGGTGTGCTACGGCGATGCAAGAGTGGGAGTGCTCTGCAGAAGTGGGGACCTGCCAGTCCAACAGTCAGCTGCAAAGGCAAGGCAGTCTGAGCAGAGGCATCTCAGCACACAGGGAGCCCAGGTAGTTAGTCCCCCACTGTTAGAAGTGTGAAGAATGCGGGGGGTGTGTGTATGTGTGTGAAGAGAACTGATAATTATAGGAGAACTGGATGGCAGGGATAGAGGTTGCAGAGTCAAGTCATGGATGACTGGGGGGCGGGGGGAGGTGTCAAGTTAAGGATCTGACCTTGAGTCTGGGCTAGTCTCTGGGGCCAAAAGCAGCACCAACTGAGGCATGTGATTTCACATGCACAATAAGAATGCTCAATCTGAAAAAAATGTCCTACATATGTGAAACCTTTCTAGAAATAACTATTAAAAAGTACATGTGATATAAAAATGAAAACAAAAATAAATAGGTGCTGTGCAACCGCTATGCAGAATACAGAAATTTGTATCATTTACTATCTTACTACCTTACTATTTTCTCAGAAATTAAAAGGGATTCAAGTACAAAAAAAAGTGGTGGTGGTGGGGATGTTTCTATAAGAAACGAGTCATTCTAAGTTTTTTTTTTTTTTTTTTTCATTCTAAGTTTTTAAGGGGGAGAAATGAATCTAAAAGGTCAGATTTGTTTTAGGACCAACACTCAAAAAGTATAGGGGAATGAATGACTGGGTGGGAGAGAGGGAATGTGATGATGGTAGTGAACAGAGAGGGCCAGTGGGAAAATGAGTTCAGAGTCCCAGACACACAATTCCTAAGGACACAGGATGCTGGAGTAACGATCACAAAGCGCTTGCTTGAGTATCACTGTCCCAAAGCATAAGAAATGAAGGAATTTTATAATGGAGACCAAATCCTAGTTTGTGGTGGTGCTACAGTGCAGCCTAGGTAGTAGGATGCCAGATCATGCTGAGTCTGGGGAACAGGGCAATTCCTTCCACCAGCAAGACTAATCTCAAATCCATTGCTGGCTCCCCACTGGCAAAATCCAAATAAGGCTGTCCAACTGAGGTTGGACTAAGAATTAATATGTAGTTGTACTAATAACAAATAAAACAACAGAACACTTACAAGAGTTATTTGAAATCTGGACCCACTTCCACTCTAGGACTATGGTGAGGAAACAACCTTAAGAAAAAAGATGCTATCAGCTGGGCCCGGTGGCGTGTGCCTGCCTGTAAGCACTAGCCTATGGAGCGCAGCTGGGATCGTGGTTTAAGTTCCATCTGGGGCAACAAAGCAAGAGATACCTAGTTTCAAAAAAATAGAGCTGGGTGTGGTGGCACGTGCCTGTAATCCCAGGTACTTGGGAAGCTGAGGCTGGGGATTGCTTGAATCTGTGGTACCCCAGGCAATGTGAGCCTGTGGGTCCATGGACAAAAATAGTGACACCTAGTCTAAAAAAAAAAAAAAAAAAGCTGCTATCAAAAAGGTGAAAATTACTATCCATTTGCTCACCATTCTGGCCCTATGTGCCCACACAATAACTGGCATAAACTAAGCACACAACCAAAGAGGGAAAAAAAAAAAAATCTATGATCTTTGTGAACAGGAGTATTTTAGACCAAATGATCAAACCTGGATTTCAAGTAAAGGCACTTTGGTTCTACAATTTGTGTATTCTGCAAATTTATGGAACCACTAATGTAATTTTATATATTGGTTATGAAGATTTCTCTGTAATAAAGAAATCTGAGAACACTGCACTGTAGTGTTTTGGTGACCTGGAGCATGGACAAATGAGAAGGCGGGACCATGTTTTTCTGCCAACAGATCCCACGTCCTCCCCCACCCCACCCACTCCTTACCTTTGGGGTCACCCATTCCTTCCGGTTGGGTGTCTGTGTCTTCACCATACACTTGGTCCAGGCAGTGACATCCCCGGTACAGTAGTAAGCATCACTCTTGAAAACAAGCTGGCCTGAGCATTCATCACAGGGGAGGAGGGCACCAAACACCATGCCATCAGCTACTCGGTCCAAAATCTGAAGTCAGTGAAGAAACATGTCAGAAAGGAAAGAAAGCAGCAGGTCCAGGCTGCGACACTCACCAATGTGGGACGAAGAATCTGCAGACTTTAATCACTAAGAGAGTTCACCCTGATGATCTTTAACACTCTCTCTGAAGCTGGTTTATATTTGGAACTTGTTTTTGGTACTTTAGGAAACATTATTTCTATGTGTGAAATGTTCCTGCCATTCGCCTAAACTTGTGATGCAGAAATAAAAGGAGAGCCCAGAGTATCCGGCACTATTACACACGGAACAGCACCAACCTTCCAACCTGAGAGTGACAGCAGGGAGGAGTTTGGTAGAAAATAGGCTTGCCTCCTCTTAAGTGGGTGTCCCTACTCCCCCACAGAACTTGTAGTCCTTAGGGATTTGGACAGAAGGCAGCAAAGAAGTTCCTTGGGCAAGTATGCTGCACGATAACTTAGGACAAATGTGGCCCTCTGTTAGTCACCACCAAACCCCTCATCATGGATTTACACGCGGACATGTCTGGAGATCTGCCCAGGGGAGCTACGATGATGATGACCATGCACATAGCCATGAGCTGTGGCTTCCCTAGTTAATATAGTAGGAGCTCAACTAAAGGGCTGCCCACACTCCTGCAGGACTGTGAGGTTCCGGTTGCTTTCGCGTGTATCTCATTCAACACAAAAGCAGCTCACCGCTGACTCCCCCGAGGGCACTTGCTGCTTGTTGAAGATGAGCAGCTCTTTCAGGTCATTTGTTGAACAGACTTTCTTCAGCTCGTCCTTGATATTCCAGATTAGGTCGTTCTGGGCCTAGGGGTGAGACCCAGCAGTTCAGACACCAGCTCTTAGCAAAGGACTCCAAGTGGAAGGAGATTCTACCCTGTTATTGCTTGGTCTCCATTCACGAGTCAGCTAAGCTGCCCCTGCAAAGCTGCTCTCAACAGAGAACACTGAGGTCTATGGGGGGACAATGATGATGGACAACTCAGGGGGAGGGGGACAGTTCCTGGAACCAATCCCTCGGGAACAACTCCCAGGGGACGCTGAAAGAGCTCAGAAGCACGGAGTTTATCTCCCCCCCCAAGAGATGTGGGGCATGGCCTCAGCCAGTGATCCGAGAGTGGTTTCCTCAGCAGTGACAATCTCAGTTCCAAGCGGGGATGGATTTGTGCTCTGCTGAAAATGGAATTTTAAATGTCTACGGTAACATGTGCACAATGCCCTTCCTGTCACATCTTCTCATTCATGCTCACCTTGCCAAGGCGGGCATCAGTCTTCCCCCACATAAGGTCAGTAGGTAAGTAATCCACACCTCGACCTCAGATTCTACCTCTGAGGAACAGATGAAAATGCCAGCCCTACTCTGCACCGAACAAGGACTGCAGCTGCAGTTTGTGACTGTCTCCTGGGTTCACTGTCAGGGCTCTCTTCCCAATAGGCCCTCCATGAAGTACAACATGCTGGATCTAGGTTACAGACCAGGGAGTCCAAGGGCAACAGCTAACAGCAGTGGGTAAGGGAAAGCAGAATGATTCTACCCATGTGACGGAGGAAGGGAAGCAAGCAGAAAAGGGTGGGAAGGTTGCGGGGAATTTCATTTTTGACTTTCTGTCTCTGACAACACTGGAGTGACAAGAACATCAACCAATCAAAGGGCAAGTGCAGAGCACCACTGCAGGTCTACTGCAGCCAGATGTATTGCACGACAGGCACATTTTTTAAAACTGAAAGACAATTATACCCAGTTCATGATTCTTATAAACCAGCTGGAACCAGATCAGAAATTGCTTCCGATTCCTATACCACAGATTAAAAACAAATACAGCAAAGAGCCAAGCAGATGGCTCCTAGAAATAATGTTCCCAAGAAGAGCCTGACTGTTCTCTAGTTTCCCAAATATCCAGCATTTTCTGATTAATCACTTTTACTTTGCTTCAGTGCAAGTACAATCAACGTAGGGACCAATTTCTTAGATAAGTGACCACTGATTTAAGCACCAGTTTTCTCCTATTTTCACTACGTGCCTTCTACTGCTTAATATCCTTGTTAAAAAATACAAAACATTTCTACCTCTGTTGGAGTCCCTGAATTTCATATTCAGTTTACAAATGATCTGACTAGTCCAGATGCAGTGATTACCAATCACTCTGCAGTGTGAATCCACCACCTCGTGTGAAGCTGGTGGGGGATCAGGTGACTTGGCTCCTGCCTGCGCCTGCTGCCTAAACAGCACACAGAGTGCACTGGTTCCTTCAGTAAGAACTGTTTCTTTCAAAGAGAGAAGAACCATCCCAGGGAAACCTACATTCTGCAAAGACAGCTATCCACCTGGAAATTCTAAAGGACTGGGTTATGGGGGACCCATTTTGAATTTTCCTCTCAGGATGAAGAGGAGACATGAGAGAGAATGGTGAAGGGAAACACACTCACCTTGAGGGCCTTTTCTAGCTTGCTGTCCTTGTCCTTTTCTTTTTTAGATTTCTTCTTTGCCACTTCATCTATCCCGTCAACCTCATCCCCTTTTCTCTTTCTGAAAGACAAAAGATGCTAATAGGTCAAACTGACACCCTGTGACTGGAGATGACAGTTTCTCAATGTTTTAACTCCTGTCTGCCAGGCTCTGCTCCCATTCATCACCCCTATCAGTAGCCCCCATTTCACCTGATGCTCTAAGAGCACCATCTGCAGGAGCCGCACCAACTCCACCCATCTGGATGTACTCTGCTGCCACATAGAGGTTCAGGGCGGCCCCAAGCCTCAGAGCCAGCCAGCAGAGAATGGAGGGCTCAGGCACCATCTGATTGAAGAAACCCCATGTATCTCTTGGTGGCAAATGATATGCGCTGGAAAGTTCTGGCAGGGAGTATGCTAGAAGTCAGTCATCAGTGAGGGACAGGGAGTAAAGACAGATAAAGCATTAACACCAGGGGCTGAGCTTTCAAGTTAAACTGTAAGGTCCTGAGGTCATTCTTAGGAGGATCTCACTGCCATTTAAAGTACAAACAAGACAGACTGGGCACTGCTGGCCAAGCAAACATCTTGTGATGTCAGCCCTAACTTGTGGGAGGGCACTGGGGGCGCTCACCAGCCCTTCCTTAAAACAGGGCAGGACACAGTGGTGAACATTGACTTGTAGCTGCCAGAGACCTGGGTTCAAACCCATATACTTCTCATCCACAAAACACAAAAAAGACCATCTACCTAAAAGACTGGTGATGATGCAACGAAATTTCCTATATAATGGGTGTAGCACAGTGCTGGCTACAATAAAGTACGCAATTCAAGCTGCTGCATAATTTTGGAGTCATATATTTTTATACCCACAGAACATGCTGTGCTGCTTAAGGGTTTTTAAATTGATGGGTCTCACAAGTGGTCACAATTCTGCTAGCACAGTCTCCTGCTTTCTGTTGTGAAAATAAACACGATGGCTACTTGATGGGGAGGTCAGAGTGACCATGATCTTAATTTAGCCTAGTCTTTATCCAAGGAGCAGGGGATCTGCCACAGCCCTGCCCTACCTCCCTCGGTGTGCTGGTTACTGCTCTAGGGTAGAGCCCAGAAACCAGCACAGGGAAGAAGGCAAGTGGCTGACTCAAGAGTTATGGAGGGGTCCTTCCCATCCCCAATGCAGACACCAGCAAAATCTGTAACGTTCTGAAATCTACACCAGGGACCTTCTGGCTTGGTCCCACTTACAAATGGTCATAATTCTGCCAGCATTGTTATCACAGCCTCATGCACAAGAACATGCTCACAGGAGGTTGCCTTGGGGAGGTACAAGTGGGTCATGCAGGGGTCAGCTAAGGTAACAGACCTGGGAGAGGGGCATAGTCAGATGGGGCAGGAAAGTGCTTTCTATGTCCAGAGCGCTGTCATGGGAAGTAGAACTAGCAGGTTCAGCCTATCTGTTGGGAGGAGGCAGAGCTGCCTTATCACCAGCCTGGCATCTGCAGCCCCAGGCTTTCCTACAGTCCACAGGGGCTACAGCAGCACTGTGGAATAATCTGGGTCTTGGGGCCTCCACCAAGCCCCTTGCTGAAACCCTCAAGTGCTTCCACAGCTCTCCACATACCCTTCACTCTTGACTCCTGGCAGTTGTTTCTTCAAGGTTTCTTTATCTTCAGGAGTGAGGAGACTGAAGCCCTTGAGCTGGCTTGCGCTGTACTCAGGCCGGAAGCCCAGCTCCTCCCTGTTCTTCACAAAGCAGTTTGGGTGGTACCAGCGATCAATCATGCCCAACTGGGGCTTCTCGGGGTCCAACATCTTCTTAGACAGGCGCACCTGGCCCTGTAGGAGAAACCATACATGGTACTAGGAGGCAAGACAGGACGGAAAAACATCAGGGACCTCAGGGGTGGCACGAGCTCAGGGGACTGAGATCTTCACCAAAGGGCAAGCAAAGGCTGAGGGAGATTTTATTCCGGGATTGTGTTACTTTTAAGTGTTGGTAACCCCAATGAGTAGATTAACACCAGTTTTCTACTTACTTGTTCAAGCAGGTGAGAAAATAGTAACATTTTCCCAAGAATGTTCTAACTTGGGAGCAGGCAGAAACCACTTAATACTAGGTGCCAGGGTGGAGCCTGCTGCAGTAACACCTGGGCCCAAGAGCCATGGCAGCTCCCAAGTCCAGCAGCTCTTCCCCAGTACCCCTCTTACCGGCACAGACTCTTACACATGGGAGCCTGTGGAGATGGGGCTGAACCTGTAGGCTGGAACCTGGTCCCACCATCCTGCTCAGGTTTGCAACCTTAAGCCTAATACGGCCAGGAGAGTTTCATGCCTGTGAGCTCCAGAGCCAGAAAACGCAGCATAAGGGGAACTGACTACAGAGAATGGTCAACTGCACTTAGTCTACTGTTCCTTCCAGAATCTTAGCTTTCTTCAAATTCCTAGTGGAGGTCGGGGGAGGTAAGCTAAAAACTTTGCATTTTTCCTTCCTAAACATCCGCTGGTTTACTTCAATTTCCTGTACAACCCTCTAGGGAGGCAGAAACCTTTCTAATTAAAGGCAGTGTTTATGGACAAGTAGGAAAAAGTGGCAAGGCCGGAGGGCATAGGCCTATCCTTCCACCCGCAGATGCACCTCACTTTCCTTTGTAATACTCTGAAGAGGCAGACACCTACCTTCAAGCATGTCCTCAAGCTAATAAACTGGAGTGCTTACAGAAGCCAGGGGCCTGCCGTCCTTACCAGCCAATTCTGTGAATGCTCAGGGTATCCATTTCATGATTATACTCTCCAGGGGTTAGAACTATAGTAAACGTTGGTTAATGAAGTTCCTCTGGGTAAACCAAGAAACCCTCATATGAAGGAACAAACACACCCTTAAAAGAGTCTTACACCCTTGTGTAAATGCTTTCCAAACTCAGTCACCTAAGAGTGGACTCCACTTTCTGAATCAACAAGTAATTAGAACCAGAGTAATCAGGGTTAGATCTGTATGGAGAAAAGGCCAGTGTCAGTATCATTCCTGGGAATATTGTCACTGTACTCTGGGCACTGGCAATAACATTCAATGCACAAAATCCAGAAAGCTCAGGCACCCGATCCCCAGCCTCTTACCTTCTCAATCTTCTCCATGCAGCCCTTGCACGTGCTTCTGTTGGACTTGGCATACTCTGCAGCAAAATCGCCCAGCGTCTTCTCTGTTTTGATGCCAACTCCATCTTGGCCTTTGCCTGAAGAACCAAACACAGCACACGGTTTCAGCTCAACAGCCTCTGTGTGGCTCCAGAGTCCCTATTTCATCTGCTTCCCAGATTCCTCCACTTGGACAACACCTGGGTTTTGGGCAAGAGCAGTTGGCCCAGTTCATCTATACCTGCTCCTAATAATTGAGGTTGGATATCACAGCTACTTTTCTGGCAATAAGATGAAAAGTGTTCTCATGCTTTTTGAAGCAGCACAATGTAGCAGTTGTCTTACCTTCTACTGCTATCCATTTCCTTGGTGTCCCTTCTTCCCTTTGCACAGTACTGACCAAGTGCTTTCTAAGAAAAGTCTTATACCATACTAACTTCTAATTCTTTCTTCTAGTTTCCATTGTATTTACCAAAGTTAAATGGTAGTTTAGAGGGAGTATCCTTCACACAGAATCAAACATAATTATATGTAAAAATGAAAATGTGGTAAATAAAGAGTCTGAGGATAAATGGTGAAGGATTTGGGGCAAAGGTAGATTTTTATTTAAAAAGTAAATTTCAAGACTGACTATATCTCTGCTAAGACCAGGATATATTTTTCTACTTCTATTCAACACTGTACTTGTGGTTCTAGTAAGAACATTATGTAAGAAAAAGAAATAAAACACATTTAGAAAATAACATTATAAAATCATCTCTATCGGAAGCTGACGTGACTACATATATGATGTCCTAAAGAATACACAGAAGAGCAACTATTACTATTAAATGAATTTAGCAAATTCACAAAGTATAATATCAGTATACAAAACATTTCCATACACCAATAATAAACACACTAAAAAGGAAAAATACAAAATACTAAGAAATTCAATGAAAGCGACAAACCTTTGCTGAAATTAAAGACCTAAATAGATATTTGCTGCTTATGGACGAGTTAATTTGTTAATATGAAATTTATCCTCAATTTAATTCAATGGGATGCTGATCAAAATGTCTCGCAAACTTTGAGGGAAGAAATTGACAGTTCTGTCACAAGATTTAGACAAAGAACCTAGAAAGGTAAAAATACTGAAAAAGAGTCAAGTGGAAGGTATTATTCCATAAGCTCATGACTTACTGTAACATGACAGTAATCTAAACAGTGGGGAGCCGGCAGATGACATCAGTGGAACTGCCTTGTCCAGACACAGGCCTACAATTATGTGATCTTTTGGTTCTGACAATGAAGCGGAATATTTTCAAGACAGTGGAGATATTACTGGTCTGCTGAAGAGGGGGCACAATTGTGCAGTTACCAGCCCTGAATTTGCAGCCTTGGGGTGGGGGTGGGGGAGGGAAGGAGGAAGGAGGAAGGAGGGCTTTCTATCCACAAGGGTGATAGCTGTGATGTGGAACCCTAAGTCTTTGGGCCTCCAAGTCCTTGAGCCTCCAGGTGATCCCCTGTCTTCCACATGCAAAGGGGCAAACATTCTGATTCCACTTATTTAGAAACAGAACTGGTTCCTGGGTATGGGGCTGAGAGAGAGTCAGTGTAAAAGGCTGTGGTGTTTCAGTTTGGGAAGATGACAAAATTGCAAAGTTGGATGCTGCTGATGGCTGCATAGCAACACAAATGTCCTCAATGCCATCGAAACGGACACTTGAAAAAATGCTGATACCAAATACTATGTGATTTTACCACAAAAGAGTAAATATTTGAAAAAATACCTAGGGTATTTTTCTGCAAGAAAAGTAAAAAAATCAATGCATGTACGTTCACCAGAACGAATATCTGAATACAAAAAAAATGCTCTAAGGCATCCCTACCCTGGCCCAATTTAAAGACAGTTTCTCCCAATTACAGAATCTGGGATAATTAAACTGTTTCTATGTTTAAATACTTGAAGTTAGGCTCTCTGTATGAAAAACCTCTGGAAAATTGGCACATAATATCTTAACTTTATGACAATGAAAGTTTCACAAAGAAACATATTTACAGCAAGATTACTTTGCATTCTCAATTATAAAATGACATAACTGGGCTGGGCATGGTGGCGTGTGCCTTTAGTCGCAGCCTACATGAGGCTGAGGGCTAGGTATCGCTTGAGTCCATGGGTTCAAGACCCACCCAGGGCAACACAGCGAGACCTAGTCTCATAAAATAGCTGGGCGTGGTGGTGTGCGCCTGTCATCCCACATAGTTGGGAAGTAGAGACTGGGGATCACTTGGGTCTGTGGTACCCTGGGCAACGTGAGCCTGTGGTTCTCTGGGCAACAAATCGAGATCTAGTCTCAAAAAAAAGACATACTTTAGGCACATAAATTATAATATCTTGGTTCCTAAATGAATAACCCCCACTATCCTGAAATATAAAAGGGAAAACAACCATAGAACACAAATATTTTTTAATCACACTAAAATCCACACATTTTCCAGCTCCTTTCCTTGCAAATTTATTACTAATTTTATTCACAATTCTGAGCTGTGTTTCTGGTCTCTCAGTTTCTAGTAGCTCACAAGGAGGTAGAGACAAACACACTGACACAAGAACAACATGAGGAGACAGTTTAGCACAGGCACAGAAAGCTCCACAGGGAAAGACTGTTGATGTTCCCAGACAGTGCCCAGTTACAAGAGCATATTAAACTGGGTCAGTCTAGGAAGACAGAGAAATGAGAATACAGACTCAAAAAATCGCTTTCAAACAGAGACAGAAAATGAACTATTTAAAGTTTAAAGATATCTCAGCTAATCCACAAAAGGGTGTTTACAGATTTCAACAAATGGACTCTACCGCTGGTTCAGAGTGGCAGAAACCCAAGCAGTCAATATGTGACACTGAAGAAAAGTCAAACCAGAGGATGACACTACCTGCCTCAGAACCTGTACAGTTCTAGTAATCAACACAGCAGAATTTGTGAAAAGAACAGACACATAGGTAAACAGGAAAGAATCAGAGACTCCAGAAACAGACCCACACCAATGTAGTCAACTAATACTTGACACAGAAGCTAAGGTCATACAAAAGAGAAAAGACAGCTTTTAAAACAGTGGTGCTGGAACAACTGGACACCTGCATGCAAGGAAAAAAAAAAAAAGAGAAAGAAATGAATCGGATACCTTATACACATCATGAATAGTTAATTTTAACTTGATTGTAGATGTAAATGTAAAACACAAGCACAAAACTAGATGACAATGATGACTTTAGATACAATACCAAAGACATAGACCATGAAAGAAATAACTGATAAACTGAATCTCATTAAAACTGTAAACTTTGCATTGTGAAAGACAATGTTCAGAGAATGAAAAAGACTAACTAGAGACTGGGAAGAAGTATTTGCTAAAGGGCTGTTACCAAAAAATACGAAGAATTCTTAAACTTGACAAGAATACAAAAAAAAGTGAGCCAAATATCTGAACACTGTCCTCGCCAAAGAACATAGAGACACAAATAAGCGTATGGAAAGATGCTCAACCTAAGATATTAGGGAATCACAAATTCTAACACCTGTCTAACACCAAGACACACAAGTCACATGACCACAACCTGGAAACCTGACACTCCATTTCAAGTGAGGTCGGGAGCAAGAGGACTCACTCACCAATGGTGGGAATGCAAAATGCTTCCACTCAGGAAAACAGTGCAGTAACGGCTCACAAAATCAAACATACTCTTATATACTCTAGCAATCATGCTCCCTGGTTGTACTCAAAAGAACTGAAAACGCGTCCACACTAAAAACTGCACAGATGTTTCAAGAAGTAAATTCATTCATTCATTCATTCATTCATTCATTCATTCATTCATTCATTCATTCATTCATTCATTCGAGACTAGGTCTTGCTATTTTTGCCCATGGAACTGCAGGCTGTCATTGCCCGTGGTACCACAGACTCAAGCAATCCCCAGCCTCAGCTTCCCAGGTAGCTGGGATTACAGGCGCGCACCACCATGCCCAGCTATTGTTTTGGACCTAGGTCTCACTATGGGCCCCAGGCAGGACTTGAACCACGATCCCTAGCCCCAGCCGCTTCATAGGCTGAAGCTTACAGGCACGAGCCACCGCGCCTGGCCTCAAGAAGTTTAATTCGTAACTGCCAAAACTTGGAAGTGTCTGAGATATCTTCGGTAGGTAAATCAATATAGAAACTGCGTACACTCAGACAATGGAATATTACTCAGTGCTAAAGACAAACTAGTTATCAAGCCATGAAATGAGTGATCAAGATATGCAGGAGTCTTAAAAGCCTACTAAGTGCTAGATTCTAATGTGAAAAAACCATATACTGTGAAATTTCAAATATATGATATTCTAGAAAGGGCCCAACTATGGAGATAGTAAAACGTCACTGGTTGCCTAGGGCTCTAGGGAATGGGGAGGATGACTAGGCAGAGCACAGGGACTTTGGGGGACAGTGAAACTACTCTGTATCATACACTGGTGAATACATGCCATCATACATTTACCCAAATGCAGAACACACAACACTGTGTGTGAACCCTAACAAACTATGGCCTTGTCAGTATACAATCAAATCACTGAGTACCTGTTACTCCTCCAGCCTCCGCTGTTTTCTTGATTTTCTGTTGGTCATCCCACCGAAGCTCAGAGAAGCCATCAACTTCAATGTCAGGGTGACGAATGGAGTGACCAACCTTCCAGAAGCATGAAAAGTGGTACCAGTGTGGGACTTTTCCGTCGAACATGGGCGACTAGAGGGAGGTAAACGAGCAGTTAACTTCCAATTCAGCTTCACTCCAGTACACAGCAGCTAGACACATTAAACCATTGTTTTTTGTCAAGGACAGTGTGGCCTATGTTCTCCACATCTTGGGTGCAAAGTGAACAATCCCATTCCACATTTCTCCTCCAGAACTTCCCCAACTGCTTGGAAAGCCTCGCTTGCTGCAGTTGCCCAAGTAGGAACACAGAAATGGAGCATTGCCAGAGCCCTGCTCCAGGAGTATGTGAGCAGCTGCATTTCAGAGATAGGATGGCCCTCAGGGTACTGTGAAAGGCCCACAGGCTGTGTTCCTATGCTACTGTATCTGAATCAACTTATAAGAATGAAAGTATATTTAGGGGCACAAGCCAAAGAGGGCAGTCAAACAACAGTCCTGTGGTTAGACAGCCAGCTTGCTTCCTGACCCCAAGAAGCAGCATTTCCTGGTGCAGGAACTGTGGGAAAACTGGTTTCCTCTCGTGATGACTTTCTTTCAATGCTTTTACTGGGGTTGGTACCGACGGGACAGCATGGGACTCTTTGCTGTGATGGTGTTGGGCTCCCAGGTCCCAGAACTGTCAGAATTTACAGTGGTTGGAGAGATAGGGGCAGTTTACTCACTGTTAGGGGCCCTTCACAAGCCATCACAGATCACCTCAAAAGTGCCCCTGTGTGTGGGGAACCAGTTCAGACAGCAAGTGAATCAGCCCTAACCGAATTTAACACCAGAGTTCTTTCCACCACATTGCCTGGCAGGAAGAGCTACTTAAAATATGCCAACAGTTCTAACAGAGGCAAGGCAGGCCCAACATCTGCTTTTACAGAACATAAAACTAAATGTCATGCAGATGGAACAAAAATCTTAAGACAGCATAAAAAAATACACCATGAGGAACTTAAAAGATGGTGCTATGGCGTCAGGGAGGAACAGTCTGTAAAAGCAGTGACAGGTCTCCTGAAGAACCCCTCAGCTGGATGTAGATATTAACGTGTAAGGCTAAGGCCATCTACTTCCTCACAACCCAGAAGCCTGGGGTTCACAGTAGCATCAGTTGTCCCCAGGCCCAGAAAACTCCAGTCTTACTTGGAGCAAACAGCATTTCTCCAGTTCCCCTTAGGTCTCCTTCGGAAGGTCCTGTTTCCACAGTTAAGACTGAAACATTTGAGTAACTGACATCTGTGTGTCCAGAACTGGGTATGGGTTATAATTCCCTAGGGGCACAATGCCCGCCTTGCTAGCACCTGGCAAAGCCTGTTCACGGAGAAAGGGGACTCAAAGTGTCTGCTGAAGGCCCCAAGTCTGGAGAGAAGAAAAACAATGTGGAAGAGGTATTTTCTTCAAACCCTACAACAAATGGTATCTCAGAGGGGACTCATGTTCTGACTCCCAAATTTTCACCTGTGGTGGCTCTGACCCTGGGCACCCTTTATCTGTCTTGCAAAGCTCATACACAGGAAGGCACATGGCTTTTGTTCCACCAATGAACATGGTCATGGCTGCAGCACTTCCTGAGTCTGTTGGTTCCCCACACCTGCCTGTTAAGCTTTGTTCTGCGTGCTGTGTCCCCAAACACTAATGGGGCGGTGGGATCCTGAGAGGTGTTGCTGCCCAAGGATGTACTCAAAGCACAAGCTTGAGGGCCTGTACATGTAGATGGTTCCCTTCCACCTCTCAATTAAAAGAACCTCTCCTGGACTAAAGATCAGAAGTGGAATTGTTTTTAAGTTTGTTCTCTCTTACCTTTTACCCTCCTCTCCTCATGGCTGTTAACTGAATCCCACCTGCATTGCTGGGAACTTGGAAAATTGTGCCACAACCCTAATAAAATTCTTCGTCCCTTTGGGGTTGATAGTGGCATCAGAAACAACAGCTGAATGTTGAATAAACAGTCTCCTAGTTAAGTCAAACACCTCATGTCACCAGACAGTCCCTGGACTCTCTGTGGACCTGGAAGGCAAAGCCCTGAACTTCCTCACCCCTTATCGACCCTCAGCACTCCTGTGATTGTGGGAGCTATTTTTTGGGGGGTGGGGGAATGCCCTATGTCCCTTATTGGTCATCTCAAATAAACTACATGTGAAGACATTTCTTATGATTTGAGTTTGGCTTTCTGGGCATGAGCAAAAAGATGCAGTTTGGTGACTAATACAAGGATCAGAAGAGGAAAGGACCTTGACCAAAGCAAGGCTTAAGTAGAACTGAGGGTGGTAAAGCAGTAAGGGAATAAGACCTTGGTTGTAAGACTCCCTCACTGGGGCACCTGGCCACCTGGACAGAGCAGCAGCAGATCCTTTGGCTGTGTACTCAGCAAACACCGGGTACCTATCAAGTGCTAGCGGCTTCACTAGGCCACTCCGTTTCCTTCCGTGTAAAATAGGTCATACAAAGCTCACCTACCCCACAGGGAGCAGAACGACAGTACCAGTTGATGACTTACCAGTCTCAACCCATCCCCCAGTCAAAAGGATGGAAAGTCCAGCACACCCCCTGGAGGCAGCCCCAAAACTCCCCAGCCAAGTATCAGGTAGTCAGAGAACAATCCTTCCATGGAAATGTAAAAGAAGATATTTAAATCCAAGTGAGAGAAGAAAGGCATCTTTCTTTTGGTCTCCACCATCTCAGCCTACCAGACCAACTTTACATTCTGAACCAAAACCCCAGAGGCACTTACAATTACAGAAAATCACTCTTTGTTGTAACAATAAAGAATTTCTTTCACCATCAAGGATGGCAAATGAGGGCTCAGAATGTTGAACTTTATTTGGTTCAGAAATCAGTTCCACAGTGGGGCTGTCCCAGACTCTCCCAGTTAAATGCTCCCCTTGATTCTTCTACAGGCTCTCAACACAGGAGGTACTTGGGTTTTGTGTGTCCTTGTCTATAAGACAAAGTCCTCTCTGGCTGTCTGATAAAAGCCCATGGATGTTCCTTTCTTGGAGTAACATTTTAAAATGCATAAGAAAACACATAATTTTCCAAAAACCCAATAATTATCAAAACACAAAAACTTTACTGGGATACAGTAATCCATGCACTCTGAAGCATTAAATAACAAGATCTAGTACCCACTCTAACAATTACTATGATTTTAAAGTAGTGATGAGCACAAATGATATTTTGAGAACTCTCAATAACTGTAAAGTGATGTGAAAAATCACCACTACAAAGAAAGCTTGAGTTTTTCCGGCCATCCACAGTCCCAGAAGTTAAGAAACCTGCACAAGGAGGGAGTTTAAAAAGATCAGATTGTGCATATAGTTCAGGGTGAAGGGTCAGACTCTTAGTGGCAGTTTTTGGTCTCCATGTCTGAGGCACACCTTCACAAGGAGGCATCCCCGGCTGCTCAGCAATGTTGACCAGCCATTCTCTTTATCAAAAATGAAAAGCAACAAAGGCAGAGTCTCCCTTTGTGGCCCTCCCACTAACTCAGATGCCAGGAAACTGCAAACGGCCCTGAGTGTGTTTACTGAATATCTGGCCCTGAGTGTGTTTACTGAATATATAAGTGTGCCAGGTATTGAGCTTTGTGTAGGCCTTGAGGATACAGGATGACAGTAGCCCCAAGTCCTGGCATGATGAAAACAAGGCAACCTAATTAAACATTCTACTTGGTACCCACTCCCTCTTCACCCAACTTAGCACTGAAAATCCAGCAAGGACTATGTGGCCACTCCTAAAACATATACTGCTCCAACACAGGGAGGAAAACAATCAAATTACTTTCACCATATGCACTGGACTTGGATAACAGTAAACTATGTTAGCAATGGAGAGGGCAGGGCAGCTGTGAACCCATAGCATGAGCAAACTGGAAGGTAGAGAAGTCAGGGACCCCTGGTTCTTGGTTGGGGCCTTCAGACATACCATCCTAACTTAACCCCACAGACACTGTGCACCCAGACTAGCTGTCTCCCAAACCCAGGGTACACTGGAGAGGAACTCTCCATCCTCAATCTATAAGCCAAGACAGCTAATATCCGCGCCAATTTCCACCGCCAGCCAGTCTTACTCAAACCAGATAGCTGAAAATTTACCAAAAAGAACCGGTCTCTAAACCCGGAAAGTTCAGGGCAAATGTATTTTAAGCCACAAACTAGGCCCAAAGTGACTGCACTATACAAAAATAGCACTGACTTGCATAGTTTTACATAATTTAAAAATGAGAGTGAGTGGGAGTTGAAATAACCAAAAATAGGTTTTAAAAAATCCTGTGTCAGTTACCATTGATGTAGGTCAAATCAGATTAGCTTTAGAAGGCCACGTACACTAGATACAAAACACACGAGAACGCCACCGTCCAGAAAAGGGCAGAAGCTGTTCCTTATTTTTACGAAGCTAAAGGCAAGACCAACCATCCTAGACAGTAGTTCCCGGGCTTTTCCTGCAAGCTCAGCAAAACCTTGGGAGGGGGGGGGTCCACCCAGCCGGCCACAGACCGGAGGAGGGGCGGGAGGGGCGCCCGCAGGCCGGGCGGCCCGCAATTCGGGGCCCAATGACGCTCCCACACCCGCTCAGACACACGGAGGCTCCCGGCGCGCACAAAGCGGCCGTCCCGGCCCGCACCTGCACCATGATGGCCATTCGGAGCGAGTCCTTGGGGATGCTCTCGCTGCATTTCTTGCAAGAAGCGCGCCCGCTCTTGGCGTACTCGACCCGGTAGAGCCTGTCTGAAGACTCCGCCATCCTTCTCCTTGTGCCGCTGCAGCTCCAGGAACCCGACGCCGCGACCAGTAGAGACGCGGTCGCCGGTTGACCACTCGGCGCGCACCCACCGCCCGCTTAGTTCCTCGCAGGCGCCTGGGCGCGCAGAGCCGCCGGAGAAGCACGCTGCGCCGACCGCGCCGACCGCGCCGACCGCGCCGACCACGCCGACCACGCCGCACGGACCACCGCCGCTCGCAGATAGATTGCTGATGCCTGGCGCGGGAACGCCCCCGGCGCCCGCGTTCAGGGGCGGGGCGGTCGGCGCGTGCGCCCTCTGCCGGCGGCGGGGAGGGGCGGAGTCCCCGGTGCCTGCGGCCCCGGCGGGGGGCTGACGTGGGGCGTCTACGCGCTCGAACTCTTAAAGTACTTGGCTCCACCCCTTTAACCATTTTGTCCTCGGGAAAGTTTACCTGCTCTCACTGCTAATCCCCAGGGCCCACCCCGTCTGAGTAGAGGAGTCCTCTTCCCCGAGGGCGACCAGGTCTGGCAGATGCCGACCTTGCTGGGAATGTGGTCAGTCTGCCAAAGGGCAGTCAGGCGGCTCGCCCTAGTCGGGTTTTCTCAATTGCTCTTCTCTGACCTTGAAGACAGAGAACTCACAAATCTAGCATCCCTTCAATATGACCTTTAAATGTTAACTACAAATACCTGTTACTATGAGTATTAGTCATTGCAGATGTTTTCATGTCATTGTAGAGAGAATTCCAAAATACTGTTAATCACTACTTTAAATTGCAGTAGTTATGAGCTTTGATGCTTCTAGATCTTGTTATTTAATGTGTAATTATATTTTTATAGAACGATTAAAAAAATCCTGTTACTTATTTTTTAAAAAATGGAACGGAATGAGCTTTGAGGATATTCAATATTGCCTTAGAGAACGAGAAAAATGAATGAATGAAACTCATAAAATGTGTTCAGAAGATGAGCGGCTTAAAGGGTTGGGCCCCAAACCTCCGCGCCTGATCCCAATCTCCAGGCTCTCGCTCTCACTCCACTCTCCACGGTCCTCTCCAAAATTGTGTCCCTACACTCCACCTCCCCTCTTTTTTATCCTTCTCCCTGCTTCCTATTGACCATCCCCCCTTGGTGTGTTCCCTCCCTTTTCCCTCTGCGCCGGACTTTGACCTCAGGACCCTACATTATATAACCCCAGTCTCCCTGGTTACTTTTAGAGTAACCACTTTACTCTCCAAGGGGGGAACTGGCCTCAGGCTAGTTTTAGTCTCTGTTTTTCAGATGCAGGTGTCTGCAATGCCCATATTTGGAACTGGGTTCATCTTTGGGTCCCGGCTT
>PVHY01009463.1:0-56327 GCA_004024945.1 Uropsilus gracilis
AGATCAGTTCCTATGGCACATAGTGAAATACTTATTATTAAATGAATTCTCTCTCAACAAATATTTTCTATTCTTGATTGCTTCACAATATCTGAGCTTACAGATCAAGAATTAGGATGTTTTTGCTAAAATGCCAGAAAGCATTTGCTAAAATAGTTGCTATTAATGACAATTCAATATTACACTGTTTTTTTCAAAATAAATAATTAGATAGGCAAACTTGTCAAAGCATTTCAAACTACACCTGCACTCAATTGCTTAGTATAACATTGTTTAGCTCCACTTTCATAACCATCTGATTATTGAAATGTGTATAAACAAGTGAGTAAAAACAATTGGTAGATTTCAACATGTTTTGAAAAATGTCTGATAGAGTTTGAAAAATTTGGTAAAAGTTTTGACCTCTATTTTCAGAAAATGTTTAAATTTATTGGATAATTTAATACTTGAATTTAACACCACTATTATCAAAAGTCAACATCAATGTGCTTTGCATAGTTTTTATTTTCTTAATTGATAGTTAATTCTCAAACTGTGAAAATAATTTAAATAGCACTAATAGTCTGTACCTTAAATGCACACTAGTTGCCTTCATCCATAACCTAGTGATTAGAAAGTCTGACTATATATTTAATACTTCATTTCCTCCTCTTATCTCTTACAATTATCTTTGTCCAGCAGCATCATCTCTCACTTGAATAGTAGGGATATTTTAAATCAATCCTATGACCACGGTCTTGAGCCTCTTATAGCCCATTTATGTGCTACTGATAAAATTATCTAATTGATGCATTCAGCATTGTTACAGTCCTCTGCTCTGTACTCTCTAGAACTATGTTCCCTCTGACAAGTAGTACATATACAGTTCTCTCAACCACTTTAGCATTCTCTTCCACCAGCATCTGTTTTTCTCTTTTTTGTTTGTAATTAGTAACTCTTTCCAAAATTCTAGACACCTATTCATGTTTCATTGCGTTGCCACTTGATGGTGAAAGAGATCTGCAGATAGGTATCCAAAGGTACTTTTTTAAGAGTGACAAACCCAAAGCCTCTATGGGTCAGTCAAGCAAAATAAAGGGTTATTAGTTTGAGTATGTGGTTTACTTAATTTAATCTCTTCTTTAAACATATGGAGGAGTCTATAGGACATGGAGCTTTCTGTTTTGAAATGTCTTTGATAGCTGATTTAATTTCTGTCTTTTTAAAAGTAAAATTTAATTAATTTGCCATTGGTGTATATAATTGGAGAGTACAACTACACATCTCAATATGTATACATGCCTCACCACACTTTTCACTAAAGTTCTAGTGCAATTCCTTATATCAAATTGATCCCTTCTATCCTAACCTCCTATTCCTTTCCACTTCCTTCTTTCATGTAACAAAGATTCCAGAGAGGTACTTTTTGTTTGTTTGTTTGTTTTGAGTTGTTAATTCACTTGCTTTGGTTACTTACACCCTACACATAAGAGAAAACATCTGGTAGTTGCTTTCAGATTCATTTTATTTCATGTAATCACCTCAGGTTCTATCCATGTTATAAAAGGCATGATTTCATATTATCTAGTAATATTCTAATTGAGTGTATGTACTATATCTTTAGTCAGGCATAGTATGTAGGCATGTAAATTGTTTACATTTCTTGGCTATCCTGAGAATGCTTTCAAGCATCTTGACATGCATCTAGTCTTCCTAATGTGTGTTTTTGTAGAGTTTCATGAGTACTTAGAAATGAAATTGCTGGATTTTATGGTATTCCTTCCTTCCTTCCTTCCTTCCTTCCTTCCTTCCTTCCTTCCTTCCTTCCTTCCTTCCTTCCTTTCTCTTTCTTTATGTGTGTGTTTGTATTCAAACAAGGTGTTTGTATCTAAGCATCCTTAATAAATAACACTAATAGCAAGGATCTTTATCCAAACTATTCTAACACTAAAAATAATGAAAGTGTCTGAAATGTCTATTCCTTTATGCTTCAAGACCTGCTTTATTTTATTTTCTTATCCTCATTTACTTTTTCACAATATAGGATTTTTCCCCTCAGATGTGGTCAACATAGTTTTCCCTCTATCAAAGTACCCACTGTTCTCTACCACACTCCAATACACTCTCTTCCCACTTCCCATCTCATTATTTTCCTTTTTCTCCATACTTCTTAAGTGTCTTAGATCTACGTCTGCTTTCTAGGGTCTGACTTGAAGTTTTTCTTTGTCTACTTCTTTGTTTAATTTCTATAGATTCCATGTATAAGTGAAACTTATTCAGTATTTACTTTCTTTTCTGACTCACTTGGTTTACAGTAACTCCTTCCAAGTTCATCCATGTTGCCACAAATGGGGTTTATTTGTAAACTCATTTTTATCAGCAAGAAAAATAAGAGAAAAAATTTGGACCATATCAAACTGAAAAGCTTCTATGTAGTAAAAGATGTACTGTTCAGAACAGAGACACCCTACTAAATGGGAGAGAAAATATTTGCACACCATGTATCTGAAAAGGGATGAATATTGAAGATCTACAAAATGCTTATAAAACTCAGCAAAAACAAAACAAACAACTCAATCAAAAACTGACAGAAGAACTAAATTAGCAGTTTTCCAAAGAAGACATGCAGATGACCAATAGACATTAAAATAATGTTCATCATCACATTAGGGAAATTCAAATCAGAACCACAATGGGATACCATCTCACACCAGTGAAAATTACCCACATTAAAAAAGGGAAAATAGAACCAACAAATGCTAACAAAGGTGTGGAGAAAAGAGAACCCTATTCCATTATTGGTAGGAATGTAGACTGGTTCAGCCTCTCTGGGAAGAATTGTAGACTTTTCTAAAAAGATTAAAAAAAGATTTATTGTTTGATCCAGAAATCCTGTGCAAACACACACACAAAATACATTAATTACAAGGGGAATAGGCACTTCTGTGTTTAGAGCAGCACTATTACAAGAACAGAGATACTCTTTATCTCTTTTATTTATACTCTTAGATTGTCTTATGTCTTTTTCCATGAATTTTGATAGATTAGCTCATTCAAGGAATCCTTTCCTTTTGTTTAGTTATAAAATGTGGACATAAAGTTTTTCAGAGTATTTCTTTATTATCCATGTACTGTCCAAAAATTAATAATGTTTTAATGTTTTTCTTTCAGTTAGCTTGACTAGAGGCTTTTCTGTTTTACTGATATTCTTTCAAATAATTGGTCTTTGTTTCTTTGCGTTCTTCCTATAAATCTACGTTGCAGTTCATTAATTTTTATTATTTTTTGATTTTGCTTTCTTAAATTTAATTTGATCTTTTCCAGATTTTTAGAATGAAAATTTATATTAATACTTTTTATTTAGATTATTCTTTTCTAACATATACATTCAATGTAATAAATTCCTTACTAAAGCTTGCTTTTCCTGCCTCCTGAGATTCTTTGATAAGTCATATTTTAATTTTCATTTAGTTCAAAATATTTCTAAATTTCTTCATAACTTTCCAATTTTGTTTCTATGGTTGATTCCTGGTTTATTCTGTTTTGATCTAGGTACTCTTTATGGCTTAGAATCACTCTACTTGGGGGGCTGTTCCACATGAGATATAGATAATGCATATTTTGCCTCGTTGGATGAAGATGATTATGGATTTAAGTTATATCTATTCAGTTGTTGGCATGCTTTATTTTTGCAATGTTTTAACTAAATTTCTATTCCAATGTTTTTTTACTAGATTGTTCAACAAGCCATAAAGTTATTTAAATAAATGACCATGTACTTAACTTCAGCATTGAAGTGATATCCTTAACTCTAAGATGTTTTGACAGAAAGTCTCAGATTTTAATTAATAGATTAGTTTAGGTATCAATGACTCCAACCTTTGTTTTATCTACACTTTGAATTGTGAATGAAGCTAGGTTTCTTTCAACTATTGAGAAGTAATTTTTCTTTCAGCATTCTAATTAATTTTGAGCACTACATTATGGTGATATTATATATTGCTTATGCAATATGAAATTTGTATATATCCAGTAAAATTTCTGAACACATAAGGGAATTCAACAACCTTGTAACACTATATTGTTATACATTTAAATAATTCTCTATTGTAACCTATATTTTTCTCCAATTAAATTCACAGCACTATATATTACTGGAGAATTCCAATTTTGTTTTGAAATTTTAGCACGCCAGCTAGGTATTTATCTTGTTTGTGTATTTAATGACTCTCAGTAGTTAACTTTATAACTATTATTTCCTTTTGTGTCATAGGTAACATGTCACTGTAGGTTGAGCTTCAGAGGAAGATTCACTTTTGAGCTTTATCTTGAATCATGTAGTACCTAAATTTATATTCTGAGCTAGATTTTCATATCTATTTCACTGTGTGTAAGCCTCTCAGATTTATGAAACTGTAGAAATAAGGTAATCATCTTAACAACTGAAAGGCCATATGCTAAATACAGTGTCTCAGGCAGCAGTTGTCTTGAATTCCCAGTACTCCTGTTTCTATACTAGTTCTTTTAAGAGCGGGCTGTCAACCAAACATTTCTCATGTGTGATGTAACTTCATGGATAAGTGTCAGATGTTTGAAAATCTGGCATTCATTTAATATTTTTCAATATTGTGAAGTCTTTTCTTGCATGCCTCTGACATATTTAATGAGCCTGTCAAGTATCAGGTATTATTTTTTTTCTTGTAACGTGTAGAATTGACAATGCTGGGGACTGCAGTGGTAAATATAAAATGTAATATTTACAAAAAGTATTAATTACTTATATAGATGTCAAAAAGCAAAAATTTAGGACTGTTTAAAATCCAAATTGTGTTTTAGTTCAAATCAAATATGAAATGGATAATGTTCAATAAATATTGGCAAAAAATGTTAGTGTTAAAGGAAATTGGAGGTGCTTTTTACACTGTATATGTCGATATATTACTATTAGTAGAAAAAATAACTACAATCCAAAGAAAATCAAATCAATAGAAATAGCAACAAAGTACTTGGTTACCTTATCTCATGCTGGGTGTTTCTCAAATTTGTAAGAGCAAATTGTCTTAATGACACAGAATTTGAATAACAGTACCTATTCAACATTTAATTTATCAAATCCTTTGAGATTAACTGCCTATATCCTTCCCAGACATTGAACCAAAGCAGCATACAGTATTCCACACTTTTCATTTTATGTTTCTATAAGGCTTTGTTGTTGATGATCTCAGTGCCAGTACCACCATGAGGAAAATGGGGAGGCTCTAAGTTCATGTCTCTTAATATTCTTAAAATAATTTTAATGTGTTTTTGAAAGCTATATTGAGGAAGAAATGAATAGAAAAAGACTCTAAATTAAGAGCCCCAATCAATGTTTTAGGTTTTTTTTTTGCTAATTGTTGTTAACAGTGGGGGATAGTGTGAACAAACTTTGGATCTTCAAGCTTGTGTTGAGTAGTGGATCAGAGATAATCACATGCTCAGCATTTTTGAAAAGCGGTTTGTTTTTGTCCAGTATCTGTGGAATAAATACATTCCACAGTGGCATTATATACTAATATAATTTTACAGCAATAAATTAACATGATAAACAAGTAAAAATAGAGTAAACTGAGGTAACAAGTAAACCTAAATAATATAACTGTTTTGAAGAGCAAGTTTACTTCTTATCTGTGTAACTGTATAGGACAGATAGTGTTAACTTCTGGTTGTTCTCCCATCATTACTTGAAAGGAAAAAAGACCATGAAAAACTGTGTCTATTCTTTTGTGAGATTTTCATGACTAAAGCACATATCAATACGGTTATGACAAGAGGTAGACATTAGTCTTATGGCATTATCTAACTGCAGATGACAGAGAAATATAACTTATCTATGTGCACAGAGGTATGATGATAGATTATTGAAACCTCATAATTTTTACTGCATTTGTGCATTCTGAGTTAAGCTCATTATTTAACTTTTTATATTAACATCTTTTTGTCTTCATAAATAGAGTTATATTAAGTATAGTGTTTTAATGTTTTATAGTGTTTTATTATCCCAAAAAGCTATGTGTTTTTAAATTATATTTCTACATTTGACCATTTATGTCCCTCTATATTTTATTATTCCATAAATGCTGCAGTGAATCTCTCTATAGTTAAAAGTTGGAGCAGAATGCTAAAATTCTTGAGTGTTTTTTTAACTTGATATTGTTAGGCAATATAGTATACATATTTATACTTTACATTTAGTAAAATTATGTTCTTACTGTTAAAGCAAAAGTGTTTTGCTTTTATTGTGTTCTCATTAAAGCTGTGCAGAGCATTTTTAGAAAAATATTTTATATAATAGTGATATAAACTCCTGACCTTAGAAGCTGTAATTATTTACATTCTCATGTTTTAGTTTTTAATGGCTAGTTTATAGATGATGTAATACACTGTCAGCTAAGGTAGTACAAAACACAAAAATGATACTATCTACAAAACATGGAAAATAAGCTTATATTAAGTAAAACATCATTTATAGCATTATTTATAACTCAATGTTAGGTTATAACTTGATTCACAAATAATAACATCATGTATATCTTAATTATTATTCACCAGATATAAATTAATTATCAGAATAAAATTATCTATTAAATCACCTGAATAGTACAACTTCTTTCTTTCTTCCTGTAGTCATCACCTTTACTATATAATATTGCTGTAGAAGATAGATTTTTATTTTCCAAAGGTACGTGTTCCCAGTAAAATCTTACATCGCCACTCTGGTAAAATGTGATTTTGACAATACCAGCCAAGGGTGATGTCTAAACATGTTCTTAATGAATTAGATCTGGCCTTATGACTCACCTGTAATCAACAGATGTTGTAGAATATACCCTGCACAATTTCAAAGGCTGGGTCAAAATAAGTCATGTTATTTCTAACTATATTTTTTGGCTGCTTTCCTTGGAAAAGAAAATCCCATGTAGAAACTGATGGTAACATCATGCATGGCGTAATCACATCTAAACATTCTGAGTAATGCTGCTAGCTGAAAACAAAATTGCAATGATATCAATTCAAGTATCAGGCAGTTTAATACAAATTCCTCTGTTTATACAAGAGTTTATCCACTGAATGACCACATTTGATACCATGAAAAGCAGACTTGTCTAGTCAATCTAAACTATAATTCAGACAGGCAGAATCAATGATGCAAAGTGTTTGTTGGGTTAAACTTTTTTCACTGGAGTTGGTTTGTTATGCAGCAGTGGTAACTGGAATACAATAGCTTCTCAGTTTGACTGCATTTGACAAAATCTTACCAAAGATTTTTTGGGTAGACATGACCCAAGTTAGTTGATAAATACTTATAGATTTGTCTTCTTGTTCTGTTATCCTTAGAAAAATATGCCTGAGGTGGCCCACTGTCTATAGTAGGATAATGAGGAACATATATAGCATAGTCAGTCTACTGATGGTCCCATAATTGAGGTCCATTCTATATGAGAATACACATTTGGTGATCAGTGGGTGATCTGTGCCCACTGGGTCCTTGAGCAACTCCAGCACAAATCACAGCAAGGAAATCAAGATTACCTGAGCTCAACAGCACACAGGTGTGCTTTTTCTCTTTTGTAATCCATCTCTGTCTGACTGAGTCATAATCTAATTAAATTAGTCATTAAACAAACATGGATTTGTTGGAGATCAAATTGCTTGCTATGCAATTGTTTTTGTTTCCCCACACATTCTCATTTGAACATAATAAAATCCAGTAAAATTTGTATTAATAGATTGCAGTACCTTTTGATCTTATGTGGTAATTTTAAAAAATCTATATTTTTGCCAGCATTAATTGTAAGTTAATTTGCATATTCAGTTTTGCCATAGGTTTTATTCAAACAATATCAATATGTATTTACAAATACAGTTAAGTGATACCTAGGGTGCACAGACAGCATTAGGAAATTATTCTTGACAATGTAGAACCACAGAAGTCAGCAAAAAAACTGGAATCCAATCAGCACTTATGTAAAGAAATGTTATGTTTCACTGAAATTTGCAACAGATGTCATGATAAGTAGAATCTAAATACCTACATCTTGTGTATGATATAAATATTCCATTTAGAGGAAGAGATAGATGATAGAGCTAAAAGATTTAGTTTTAATTCTCATTACAAACAAAACAGGCAATTTTGGTGAGTTGTGTAATATGTCTATCTTTATTTCTGTATTATCTTTAATAATGCATTCTTTACATAATATACATTTTTGCATGTGTGTATGAAAAGGATGAGTGAGTAAAAACAGTAAAGGAAGCATAATTCTCTGTTGAAGGTGAAACGGAATATCAAAGTAAGTGATGATTTGATTGAAAAGTTGGTGCTCCTCAGTGCTGAAGGTCTTGCAGATCATCTGTCTTTCAAGATTAATATTTTACACATTTATTGAAAAGAAATATTTCCAAGATCTGTTACTCTATATTGATACTCTAGAATTATAGCTGAAATCTTAGCACAAAAAAAATTATTAAAGCCATTTTGTCCATATATTTATTAATATTATAGTCATCCCTGTTCTTTTTTTTTTTCTGATTCCACTCAACATCAAAGTACATGTAAAAGCTGTCTTAGTGGAGGATACTTTGTTTCATTTTGCTACACTTTGTGAAGACACTCCAGACTTTGCAAATTAAAAATTCACACTTCCAGTATGTCTGTGCTTGTATTGATCCAATTCTTCAGCATTTCAAATGTTCAGTGAGATTGAAAAAGCTATTATCATCAGTTCCAATCTCAGTCGTATGAATCAACATTCATATATTGCAATCTAGAATTATGTTCTTATTTTACTACAGACCAGAGGAGAATTTAGACATGTATCATAGAGGAGAATAAAATAGGAATTAATGAACACAAACATTTATTCTCTGTGTCTAAAAAAATCCAATTGAAATCTTTGAAACCCATTTTAGAGATTATCTTAATATGTTGACTTGCTGTATTAAGATGTGAAAAGCCACCACAGAGTGCCTTATAAATAGTACATGCATTTCTCACTGTGATGTAAGCTGGGAAACCCAATCATAGTACCTGATGAGAAATCACCTCTTGTTTCATAGAGGGTGCTTTCTCATTGTAAAGTCATATGGCAGGAGGGAGAAGGATATCTCTGAGTGCCTTTTGTAATGACACTAAAATCATTCATGAGGTTCCACCATATAACCTAGTCACCTCCTAAAGGCTCCACTTTCTTTAGTATATAGAACTGACACTGCTTATATTACCAATTATCCATGCTAAGTTAATTTCCTTGCAGTCCTCAGTTTCCAGTACTTTAAATATAACTCTGTCCTTATAACGCATTAACCTGATTGTGAAGTCTTTCACTGAACTTTCTGACATTGGTATCACAAGGGGAAATCCTGTATTCTGTTATTCTAAAATGGTGAATTCTGCTTCCCTGAATAAGCACCCTTAACAGAACCTAGACTGTGGCTGCTATTTCTCTAATGTTGCCTCTCCAACTTAGTAACATTAAATAAATCTTTGCAATATATTGCAAAAGACTATAATAATATATTCTTCCCCATGTTTTATAGATTATTATAAAACACTACATTTTTGAAAATCAGTGATTTCAAGCCATATTTTCTAGTGAGATGATCCATTGTAAAAAAAAAAGTAAAACAAATACAAACAAGTAAAAATAACTTGTTTTTTTTGATGATGATGATAATAATAATAATAGTGATAAACACTGCCTAAATTATTTGAATGTCTAGTTGAAAAGAAATCTATTTCAGTTCTATTTCCTTCTGATACTTCTCACCTCAGAAAAGACACTATAGATGGGGAAACAGAAATTTGAAAAGAAAGAAGAACGAAAATCTTAGTAGAACATATTCACTAAATTTTCCCTAAATTTTCATTATATAAGTTCTGCTGATGTGTCTTGATTTCCTTTTAATGCCCTCTTTCTTTCAATAGCATTGCTTAGGAGATCAGATAATTTATTCCTCTTCCTCAACCTACCTGCACATTAGTGATATTGCTCATCCTAAGCATAGTCTGCTATTCTTTTAAATAACTGATGTTTGTTTAAACAGGCAATGCTTACTCCATGTACTTAAACTTAACACAATAAAATAACCACATGATTGCCAAATGATTTTGTAGCATTGGACTTCATTGAAAGAAAAATATTCGGTTTTGATTTGACATAATCTCAAAAGCATTTAATTTTATGCATCCATCATTTGGTTATTGCATAATTTGTACTGAAAGATTTATTTCAAATTTAGGGGTTAAAATCTCTTTCTACATCAGTTCTTCATTAAAAGCAAATTTTGACTGTGAATTAGTTGCTTTGAGAGGGATAGATATTTGTACATAGAATCATGAAACATGTCCTCTGTTAACACCAAGATGTAATTAAAAGACATGAACTAATTTTCCAGAAAATATATAGAATGATAATTACTGGAATTTTATTGTCATCTTTATCTATTATCAAAAGATAAATATTTATATCCAACTTTTATATAACATTTTCTAAACTATATTAATAAAATACTTACCCTAAAAGCCAGAAGTATTCTCTGTATAATTATAGTTCCTTTAAAGACTAAATAGGTATATTTGCAGAAGAAAACACTTTGACTATTTTTAACATATGCTTTGATCTAATCTTCTCTATCCTGCACTGAGAACTGTATAATTGTGGGAACATCTGCATTTGGAAAATTTATTACTTTTTCCACAAGTCAACAGTATTCAAAACAGAAATATTTTGCATATGGTACATTCAACTAAACAAGCGATCATTCTTTGCTTCCTTGACACTCATCACAAAATGAAAGCGTTTTGCTTTCTTAACATTAAACAATCGTTTTAATTGCAGACTAGTTTATGACTAGCTTCATCAAAACTCTGAGTATATTAATTGTTGAGCATATAAGCAACTTTTCACAAAGTGATTGCATTGTCTAAAATATAATGAGCAGAAATGGCATTTCAACAGATAATAAACCTTGTTTTCCCCTTCAGAACAAAAATAATAGTTTCTGATTCTCATTATAGATATGAAATTGTCCTTACAAAAGAACTGGGAATTCTTTATTTCTTTACATGCATACTTCATCATTTTAGTTTCATAAACTCCTAAATTCCTTTTTGTGGTTGTTACTGCATACCTTATGAACTTAAGCTTGATAACTGCTTGCTTATTATTTATTTTATTATTTATTGAAAAAAATGTTCAATTTACTTAAGTCACATATGTCAAGCATTTTAAGCCACCACAGCAATCACATAAACTTTTAAATTATCATATCCAAAACATGTAAATATGTTATATTTATAGGGCATACCACTAGTGTAACCCTGGTTTAGATGTGAAAAAACTTGAGATCTAAATTCCAATTAAGAAATGTGAGATCCAAGATTGGAATGTAAATCCAACTATAAAATAAACTGATTTTTTTCCCCATTAGACCACACTGTTTTCATCATCTTTATCATTGAAAGTGATAAGATAAAGTGGACTTGCTTCATGCACTTTCTACAATTACAGATCACACTCATTTATTCCTTTCTGGTGCATCAGGTAACTGAATTTAGCAACTTGAAATCAATATTACCATTATAAAAATGAAAAAAGAATTCAGCATAGCAAAAGTTAAGTAAACCTACCCAAGGCTCTTTTTAAATAAAAGGCTTTGAGTTCTTTCCATAGTACTCAAATTAATTCTCGATACAGTAAATTTAATTACTTTGAATGCTATGGGGGTAAAAGGAATCTTGGTTAATTATTATATTTTCAAGAGGATATGGGGGTTAGCCATTTGAAAAGTCTTAGAAGATAATAAAATTAGCTCAGTGCTGAATATATTTCTTCGAAGAGCCAGAAAGTACACTGATGTCTTGTAGTTCTCGTAGTTTTCATTACAAACATAAATTATCACTATTCAGCATGCATGGGTTTGAAGCATATGATGAGACTAGAATTTTAAATGAAAGGACTTTTACAGAAAATAGCTGAGTGTTAATCACTAGGCCTGTAGGCTACTATTTAACACATTTCTGTTGCAGTGATAAAGATGATCTCAGTAACCTATTAAAGACAGTGTAGTTTTCTTAATATAAAAATTGAAAAACTGGCAGACTGAAAAAAGTATAGGCCATTATTATTTCATCCACTCCCATTTACAAAATATAAACTAAGTATCAGTAATACTATTTAAGTAAAATGTCCTTTTATCTAATTATATACTGAAAAATAAGAGACTATTACCTTTCCCAGTACTGAGTCTGTTATACTTGGAAAAATTTTATCTCTTTATCTGTCTCTATCGACAGATATAGATTATATTCATTTCCCATTTATAAATAAAATCATATAGACATTTACAAATACATGTAGATACTTTGTGAGATATTTGTAATTTAGTTTTCCACCATTCCAAGTGATGTGTTAGATCTTATCAGAGTAGTAGATTAAAGAACAGAAAATCAGAAGCCAGAATATCTTAGGCTAAAGATTTTTCACTATATAAACCCATAGTTTATATATTACAAACTTATTTTTACATTTGCTAGTTAAAAAATATATATACACAATGTTGCTGCTTACATATATTTGAATATAAACAAATGCATTTGAATTTGTTTTGTTAAAAAAATAAGACATGAAAATACAATTCAATGACTGATAAATATCGGTAATTTTCCATTTGTGTATTCAATATTAAAATTGATTCATGTATTCAATATTAAAATTGATTTACTTATTTCTATTAAGGTAATATGGGTATACGACATTATATTTAACTTAGAAGTATAAGCTCACACACTTTAGACTTTATCAAGCGTGTTTACAGCAAAGTGCATAAAAGTTCTCCACCATAGTCTATTGCTCATGTTCTCTACTTTACTCTCCCAACTCTTGTTCCCCTTCTGGTGGTCCCAATTTGACAGTAGATTTCTAGGGTTTATTACTGTTTTGGTTTTATCTGATCAGTTGCTTTATTTTGCTATTTATTACATATATAAATGTCAACACCTGGTGATGGTCTTTTTCCTTCTGATTTCTTTCACTTAGATAATTCCTTTCAGGTCCATCCATGTTGTTGAGAATAGTTAACTTTTTTTTTTTATTGATAAGTGTATATAGACACCTTATATTCCTAATCTACTCATCTGTCTATGGGAATTTAGATTGTTTATATATTTGCTATTATAAACAGTGCTGCAATGTAAATAGGAGTGCATGTCTTTTTAAATTATGTTATTTGGGTTGGTAATTTTTAAAGAAAATTGCTGGAGCCAATTGGTAAATCTATATTTAATAGTTTTATAAACTGCCATACTATTTACTATAGGGGATGAACAAGTCTACATTCCCACCAGAAGAGAATAAGCATTCCTTTTTCTCCTCATCTTCCCCAGCACTTGCTTTTTTTTTTTTTTTTTTATGTAGGCCATTCTCACAGGTGTGAAGTAATACCTCATTATGGTTTTGTTTTGCTTTTCCCTAGCCATAAGTAATGATGAGTATTTTATTTTGTGGTTGCTAGCTATTTCTTCTTTGGAAAAGTTCCTATTTATTTAATATTTTGCACATTTTTTGACAAGGTGGTTTCCTTTTTGTAGAGTTTTGTAAATTCTTTATGGATGTTGGATATCAGCCCTTTGTCAAATGTGCAAATGTTTTATTCCAATCAGCAAATTGTCTTTTTTTAGTGATAAATTATTTTGCTATGCAGAGATCTTCTAGTTTGATGTAGTCATCATTTTTGTATCTCTGTTGTTTTCCTTGTTGTTGGAGACATAGTTACAAAGATATCATTGAAGCCTATACTGTAAAATGTTTTGTCTGTTTTCTTCTAAATATTTTATGTCCAAGTCTTTCATCTACTTTGACTTAGTTTTTATACATGGTATAGGATAGTAGACTAGTTTCATTCTTTTCTGTGTGACTGTTCAGTGCTCCCAACATCATTCATGAAAGGATAGGATAGTAGACTAGTTTCATTCTTTTCTGTGTGACTGTTCAGCTCTCCCAACATCATTCATGAAAGAGGCTTTTCTTTGTCAATGAACACATACGGCTATTTTGTCATAGGTTTACTGTCCATTAGGGTTGAAGTTATATCTGCACTCTGTCAATTCTATTGGTTTGTGTGTATGCTTTGTTCAAATACCATGTTTCTTTGAGTATTGTAGTTTTATAATATAGTTTAAGGTCTGGGAGTGTGATGCCACCTATTTTTTCATCTTACATGATTTGTTGTGTTTTGCAGTTTGATGTGGATTTCAGCAATCTTTTAATTACTTTGAAGAATGTAACTGTAACTTTTATAGAGATTGCATGGAATATATATATTGCTCTGGATATTAAAAATTTTACCAATATACATTCTATAATAATCTTTCAGGTAGGCAAAATAAACCCAAACTATTTTGCTCATGGTGGTAACTGAGAGAGTGTTTCAGTAAATCACTTATGGGTACATCTTTCAAATGAACATAGGAAAAACAAAATTTTAATTATAATGACAAAACTAATGAAAGGCAGAATATTGAGGAAAGAAAAAATGGAATATTAATTTAAGTTTTCATCACAAATAAAAATGTGTAATTTTCAAAAACAAAGGGTAGCACATCATTTGCTACCCTTTACCCATTTGCACATTATTTTCTCACCTTACTTTCCAGACTAGACCCTCTGTATTTTCCTCTGGGGAAGTTCTGGTTAGCTAGATCTGATAGCATTTTAGCCCCAATACAACCAAGAGGTGTGTAGAAAAGAAGTTGAACCTGAACATTCATAAACCATTTTCATTGTTGATGCTATTTGAGAGGGGAAAACTACCTCTTGTCAATGAGCTGAAGAGGAGAAGATACAATAAAAGCACATGCAAAAAAAAAAAAAAAGTGAAAAATAATCTGGGCATTTTGCACATTCTAATTTTCCCTTCTCTATTATTTGGTAATACCACTCACATTTCTCATTATTTTTATCTCCATTTTTTTCAACTTTGAGCTAACATTACAAATAGACTACTCCTTACTATTAGCATTACTTCTTAATATTCTAGAAGGTATTTAAATTTTTCTTTTCAGTTTCAGATTATTTTAAAAGTTTTATCTTACTCATAAATCTTTCATTTGACTTTTTTCAGTATTTAGCTCCTGTTTATAGATACATATAATCTATTAATAATAAAAATAATGCCTAACATTTATTTAGAAATCACCATTTGCCAGATGATATGATGAATAAAGTCGTGTTTAATCTGCACAATCTTATGAAAAGACACAGTGTTTATTTGAGGTTATCATAGATGATAGCTGAAAATAAGAATGAACGTAGTATAACAGATAGCAGAGGCATTTTTGTTTTTTCTTTAAAAAATAAAAGTATAGCAAGATGGATATAAATAAACATTATAAATTTCACTAATAAGTGACTTGTATGTGAGACTATATTCAAGATAATTTGAAAGAATAAATAACAATTTTAAGTTTATATTAGCTCATAAATCCTTAGTACCAAGAAAGGGGCACATTTATTTTGAGCCAATACTGTAATATTAAAAAAAATTGTTAGCAATATAATAAACATCTTTTAAAAATGGTAAAAATCTCTATTAAACATTTGAAAATTACATCTTGTAAGATTCATTTTTCTCTATTATTTACAACAAACCATATTGTGAATTATACATATACTATTAACAGCATGTGACAGAAATGATAATTTTTAATTACATAAAATATTATTTTTGTCTCTTGATGTATTATATAATTACATTAGTAACTTGTCCTGAGCAGTCCTGTGGTATTCTAACCTAAAAATGTGCAGTTGGTTCAGTCTCTGCCCTCTTCTCACTCCTAATGACTATACTGTTCTTACCCACTTTTGTCTGTTGAAATGTATCCTTTCCATTAAATCTGTCCTGACAAAGCCATTGAAGTGTAATTCATGCCTCATAACCCATCTCCAAAACCAGTCTCTTATTTTCCCTTAAGAAACACTTGACTCATATTCATTAGCTGTATATTACATTTATTATCATTTTTCTGTTATTTGCTTGCAAGCTCCTGGTATTCTCAAACTCTTTAAAGTATATGAATGTAGGCCAAACATTTAAAATATATAATTCAGAAAAGTATTATTATATAACCTTGACAAGCCTATATCAATTTATATGTACATTGCAAAAAAAAACCGTCAAATTTAATCATTCACTTCATACATTGGGTAGCATTTTATTTTAAATTATGTTTTAGAAAATTTATGCAAGGCAGACATAAATACACTAGTAATTATTATAAAACAAGATTTGACACTATTTTATTGTATATCCCCTATTCACTTACAGATAGTAATTTGAAAGGTATCAGAATTATATGAAATTTGGAAATAAATAAAAGGAATTATTCAGTGCTCATTCAGTTCATTCAGTCATGACTTGCTACATCTTTAGATTATTTTAGAGTTCTGTAGGAGCAAAAGTTAAATTCTAGATCTCTTCTGAGAGAGAACCAAAACTTTCTGTCCAGAGAAACAGATGACCTTAAAGCTTTTTTCTCCTATAAAACATGAAGACAGATCTGTGTTTGCATCTAAATTAAGTCTAACATTTACTTTTTTGTTAAATCTCTTTTTTTGCTATACATCTGATTTTTAAGAATATATTTTACATAGTCTCAGGAACTTAAGTTGATTATAAGTTTACTTCTCTCCCCTTTAAATAATGAGTTAAATAAAATACTCAAAACATGTTTATTTTATAAATATGTATAAACACATGCATGCTAAATGCATTTTAAGAGATATGTATTTTGCATTTTTGTGTAGTTATAATGATAACTTTCTGAAAATTTTAACTTGGTTAAGAGAAAAACAATATGAATAATTCATAGAATAAATACTTTGCAATTAGCTACTGAACTAAAATCTATTTCAATATGATCCTACTAAAAACTTGCATATCTATCTTTGTACTAGAAATCAAGAGTTTTGTGTATTTCTAAATTTTGAACATTTAAACAATAATAACAGATTTCAAGTAACTTGGAAATTTCTAAAGCAAAATTGATTTTTCCTAACATATGCCAGAGATATCATTTTTCTTAAGCCTAACATACAAATTTCTTATTTGTCTAGTGACCTTTTTTCCAATGTTAATACGAAAATTATTTTCATATATACATATTACTATCACTACTACCTAAATATATATGCACAATTTATAGAATAAATTTATTGCATGTCTATGAGGCTGAAAATAAATCCATTATGGGTTTAAAAGACATGCTACATGCATGCATTTTTTAACTTACTTTGGTATTAGATTTCTAGTTTGTATATGAAGATAGAAGCTTATCGTATATGGATGGATACATGTCCTAAGTTTCATTTTTTCTTTGAAACTTTTCTTTGTATTTTTTTTTAATTAAAGTAATATTGGCTCACAAAATTATGATTCAGAGGTTAAAAATCACACCTCTTCACATGCATGTTACCACACCACACCCATCATCAAGGCACCCATAGTTCTTCACCATAGTCCATTGTATGTACTATAGTTCTAAACAGATAAATGCTGCGGTTAAACACAAAAGTTAAGATTGGATGTTGTAAAACAGAAAGATAAACAGCTGTTCAAAAATATTTAGAAGCTTAGTGTAATTAAAAAATTAAACATCTGGATTGTTTACAGAGAAAATTTTTTAAATTGAAATGGTTTTGAAGTAATGGCATTATATTTTGAAATGACATGCTGTGCTATCACTAATATTAAAGTCTTAAACTTCTTTGCCAGTTATAAATTAAAATAGTTACAACATAATTCTATTTTGTGTATTTAATACTACCAAATTGAGTATCATAGGAATACATAGGTTAAAGGTAGGATGTTCCACATATAATATTTTCAGCATATAGAAATGTGTTGAAAAACAAGATAGATGAATTAGAATGTACCTTCTAGAAAATGAATTTTCATTGTGTGGGAGTGCATCATTCCTTTAAAAACATATGGTTATGTTTGTAAGCATTTGTGTGTGTATTTGTATGTGTGATGTGAACATATTTTTGTGTACATGGAGTATGTATCTGATGTTTATGAAGTGCTATAATAAATTGCATGATCCCTTATTAAGTCTGCTAAGCACAGTGTTATTACCCGATCAAAATTAGATAATTTAGTTTGTAAAATTACTATATCCACGTAGAGCAGAGGAGGTTTGCCCAGGAGTTAGAAATAAAACCATTTTGCAATTACCCCACCCCTGCTAGCAGTGAGCATTGTTTTGTAAGGAGAATGAATAGTTTTTTTTTAAGAGTAATATGATCAACCTACATCTCATCATTCATCTTGGTTTTTAGAAACCAAATTTTAGCTCATGCTCTATTATCTAAGGTGAAGAGCTGAAAAGATCTGTTTCTATGGTAGATTTTTTCTCTCTGGTAGCAAAAACCATACTAAAAGAAAGGTAGTCAGAAGACAGAAGAGGGTAAAAAGACATTAGATTAATACTTTTTTACAAAGAAAATGCTATGTGCAGGGCAATTTGATTATTTTATATTTAGGTTAAAATAGAGATTCTATAGTACAAAAAGAGGCCTTGCTTTTGTAGCTGAAGCATTGCTCTTCTTTAGGAGTTTGCCATTTGTATTTTAACTGTGCATATTTGTATAGACCATGCAATATTTAATTTAAAAAGATATGCTGGGTGACAGGAATGATTAAACCATTAATCTTTATCTCAGACTAGACACTAAATATAAGAAGTCAAGGTACCAAGCAGGCCTCCAACTTGAACGGCTCTAGGAAATTATATTTCTATTCCCCTTGCTCTTTTAATCCTGATGTTAGTGGAACTCTTCTGTTTGTGATTGGCTTCATTGTGTTGTGCTTCCCTTTGTAATTTCCCTATCCTAACTTACATGTTTAGGTAGCTGGCTTTTAAGATCTCTGTTCATTTACCTAATTAAAACATGGACATTGATTGATTAACCACGCTAAATTTTTTTAATTTTTAAAATTATTTTTACTTTTTTCATTCATAAATATATTGCAGTTGTCAATTTATGGAAAAAACTTAACCCAACCACAGATGAGTGGACTAAGAAGATGTATGCATACTCAATGGAATATTACTCAGCTATAAAAAGAATGAAGATTGCCATTAACATCAATGTGGAAGTAACTGGATGGCATTGTCCTAAGCAAAATAAGTCAAAAAGAGAAAGACAAATACCAGATGATTTCACTCATCTGAGGAAAATAAAGAAACAAAACATATGATAAGATAAAAATAAACTAAAATAAATGCTAGAAATCTGAATTGAGTCTACCAGAGAGGGAAGATGAGGGTGGTGAGCAAAGGTTGGGAGAATAAAGGTGTTTGGTGGTGGATGTGGTATGATAAAATGCATTTGAAGAGAATGACCCTTTATCTAAATCACATACAGTCTTATAAACCAGTTATTTTAATTTAAGAAAATGCAATTAATAATCAGTAACAAAAAAATGAAAGCAGAAATAATAGTTTTCCTTTTTTTTTGGATTTATGAATCCCTGAAATGAATTAAAATATTTAAGTTTACACTAGAAACTGTTTCATGAACACAAGTCAAAATTGTTTGAAATACAAAATTGTTTGAAATAAAAATACAATGCTGTCCATGTAAAGTTACATATGTATTCCCATATATTCCCATATATCTTATATATATCTTATATATCATATATATTCCCATATAGATGCATATAAGTAATTTTTTTCCTCTTCTTTGTAAATATTTGACAATTTGTGCATGCACTGTTTAAATGCATTATCTTTTGTTAATGCATGGATTTTTAAACTTTATTAATCAACCATTTTTTGATGCTATTTAAAAATATGTTGCTTTTTTTCCATTTTCACTTGGCAAAATACATATTATTTATATCCATAATAAAAATAAGCATCAGTACTTGGGAGACTATTTTGAAAATGCAATGCAAATGGATTCTATTCCTGGATATAGTATACATGTAAGATAGTAGATGAGCTGTAAGAATCTATGACACTATTGTTCACATAGCTCTAGCTCTTGGTTCTCCTCCTGTTTTTTCTTTTTTCTTTTCAAATTCATTCCTTTCTTTGTCCTGGCTTTTACCTTCTCTTTCTCCCCTTTATACTAACTCTGCTGCACCGTATTTGCAGTCATTGTCTTATTTTCTTCTTAATAAAGGTCTGCCTGTCTTTTTCCCCCCTTATTCTTCCTTACCCCCTCTTCTTATCTTTTGCTCATTCTCCCTCTTCATTCTCTCTTTCCTCTAATAATTATCTATATATCATATTTATGGGGTAAATTGCACTGTTTAGAATTCAGAGGGAAAACCCCATGTCCTGACTTAGATTTGATTTTCCTTCCATGTAGTACTGGATAGTTGTGACAGAATAGTTTCCACTTTCTTTTTTTTTTTGAGCAAGAATCTTGGTTTTGTGCCTTTTGGTCATTCTCAAGGAAAAGGTAAAGACGTTTACTATATATAGTCTACTTTCAAATGTTTCAGGAGAGTATGATTGATATACAGGGTTTTGAGTGACACAGGTAAAAATTCTATTGAGAATGGTGGACTGAAAGAACAGGACCACGTAGCCTGCCATGGGAATGCCCCTGAAGAGTAGAGCTGGGGGTGGCAAGAAGCCATGGTGACCAGTAGAAGAGTGGTCAGTCTGGAAAGTGTGGCACAGCAACAAGGTGGCATAGTGAGCTGGTATATGGAGATGAACAGGGATTTGGAAAGCTATTTGTGCATCAGCAATTGTGGAAAAATTTGAAAATCCTTGGAGAAGAAGAGGAACATGGAACACTGGAGAGAGAAGAAAAGAGAAGACTCCAGAAAAAGACTGGACTGCGAAAATGCCTACCTCTGAGGTTTGGAGGGGCAAAGGGGCACCATCTTGGACATGTATTTGGGACTTTCAGACTAAGGTACCTGGGGTGAAATGACTGGCCCCTGTGGCCTTGAAAGCTTTTCATTATTCCTGGTTAATTTCCCTTGTTAATAAAACCCTGTCCTTAAACTGTCTTGTGACTTTGGCATCTGCTAATCATGGGTGAGATGGATCTGGTAAGAAAGCTTGGTAGCGGAACGCATTTTAAAAGTTTTTTTTCTATAGTTTGCTGTAGTGGCTTTTGTCCCTTTTCCTACCAGTATCATGATGATGCAGCTCTGTTACAGTTACTCAAAACTAATGTTATTGCATAAAACAAAACTAATGTTATTGCATAAAACAAAACTAATGTTATTGCATAAAACAATTGGCATTTAAATGTGTATGCCTATGTCCATGTTCAATAAAAATTTCTCCATGAACACTGAAATAATTATATATTAAATGACGCAACACTTATATCTAGAAATCCAGAAAATTCATCTCTGGATTTGTTTGTATTCTGAATTGAATGACTCAATTATTTTTGAAATCAATTAAATATATTTTGGACAGTTGAAGATCAGTGAATATTTTATAATATTAAATTAATATTGCCAAACTTGTTGATAATCTTTTGTGTCTACATAAAAATATGTCAGGAACACATATAATTAATTATATCTGAAAGAGTATTCTGTCTGTTATTTTGCTTTAAATTGCTATGAATTTGGAGAAGTAGAGTTACAGAATATAGATAATTGCTAAAGATTAATTATGAACATATGTCAGCTCATGTTACTATACTCCCTATGTCATATAGAACTAATATTTTTCTAATAAAAGTGAAATGTATGTGAATAGTATTTTAATAGTGAAAATCCTTAGATAGTATCTTGTTTATACAAAGTTTACCTGTCTTATAGTTTCTAATCAAATTATATATTGTATTGAATATTAAACACTTAACTTCATAAAATGATTATTTCTCTAAGCAAAACTGTATATAGAAATAAAATTTGTTGTTCTAGTTTGACTCAAACTACTAGAAATCTTCTCCAGATGGCTTGATTTCTATAAATGTATGATTAATTAAAGGAATATGATTATATTTTGAATTGGATAAATAACTACTAGATCTAAAATAGCATTTGAATCAATATCTTTGTGAACTAAGATTGATTGTATTTTTCATAATACATACTTGCTTGAATAAATTTGATTTGTTTCTTTAATAAGATAACATTTGCCAGAATTCCTGTCACTCTGGGTTGTCCATTATCACTTAGATTCTATTGTATCCATCCTAATTTTCTATCATCTTTTACCTTCTGAAACCTGCGGTGCAGTGGGCCTAGTGGACAGACTGTCATTAACAATGTTCTTCCATATATCCTAAATTGTGAATATCCCCTTAAGATCTAACTAAAGCTGACATTTCTTTGAAGACATGCTCTTTTTGCCAGACTTGCTAAATGGAAGTTGCTTATATTTTCATATTTCACTTATGTATGGGCTGTTAAAATGTGGCAGCTGCCCTCCTTTCTTTTATTGTAGTTTCAAATAAGTCCTCACTACTCTGTTAAAAGTTCTAACTCTTAATATCTAATAACAGTTATCTACAGTACTTTAACCTGCATATAGTTGCCTTCCCCTATGTTTTTTTCCCCTATGGTTTAGCATGTGGCATGCACCAGGAAAATTGTCTGTGGAATAGAAATACTGACAGGGTTTTGCATAATCAGGAGCTATGCCATAAACTGCTTAAAGACAGCAGGAAGGATTGGCAGACCCTACAACTCCAACTTCCAACCTGGTCTCTTGTCTACTGAAATTGGAAGTCAATCTCTGGCCCTGCCTCTCTGGTTTGGAATGAATATAATTCCTGACCATGCAACATTCACAAAACTCGCTCCACTGATGTTTCCCTTGGCTTCGGCATTGCCAGTAATGGCCTCCTTTCTGGCTTGCATATGGAGCTCCATCCCTTAATCCAAATCATGGTTTAGCCAGCTATGTCTCAAGTCAATTTGGCCTCAGTTTTCTCAGAAGTTTGCTTCATTCTCTTAAAGTTTAATTATTTCAAATATTTACAGTGTGATATGAGTTATAAACTCCTGACTATGAGCAGTCTTCTTTTTGGTTTACTATCTAGAATAATCCCACCACTCAATAGCTCACATAAAAAAATAATAATCTGTCATTTAATACAATTATGAATATTTATTTATCATCTGACAAGTGGAAAATAGATTGCTAGAAGGATAGATGACTGATATATTGCAATATAGATACATTCAACTCCTAGAAAAGTGAGAAATATTCAACTTAAAGAATATTGGACTTCATGGGAAGAATCTACAATTTAGACATTGCAGGTATGATATGCTCTCCTTACTACAGAGAAAATACTGAGGAATTATGGAGACAAATAATAAAGAATTTTATCTATTTTAAGGATTAAAGATTATTTACTGTGATGAAACATGAATAAAGAAATGAAGAAGGGATGAAAGTAGGTGGTTCTAAGCAAATAATGATAAAATTTCTAAGCTAACTGGTAGTTCAGTCATTCTTTACCATATAGGAATTCTATATGGTAGAATTTGTTTAGGAGAGTGTGTTACTAGTTTGTTTAGGAGAGTTTATCCTCAGTACATTGCACATATATAAAATTATTCTACAAAGTTCTTGGGAAGCAAGTAAAATATATATCAAGTCTTATTCTTAATTATTAAATTCATATAGTCATTCTGTCTCATGACATTAGTATATACTTAGTTTCATGTGTGATCTTATTTCCCCTACTTAGTTTCATGTATGATCTTATTTCCCCTCATTTGTTTTGTCAATCACCAATGGAAAATACTATACAGAAACCATGATTAATAATAGGAAGAAATAATTTGGATGAAAAAATTTCAAACTGTTCACATTCTTTTAATAGGAGATTTATTTTAATCATTAGCAGATGGTCATTCTCAAAATAACTTTCTAAATCAAAATTGAAGTCCAGTGCAGTGAGTGTAGAGAAAATAGAAGGCAATATCAACAAACTGGTCAACAATTGGAAGGATAAACTCTATTGTCTATATTGCTCTAGGTATGACTTTTAAGAGTCTCACTTAATTTCTACTTGAATATGTACATGTAAGCATAACATTATAAAGATAAACTACAAAGTTTTACAATTACTACTGTTCTAACTCTAGAATAGAAAGGCAGAAAATGCATTTAGTGGAGAAAATTAAACAAAAGAAACTTTCAAAACATGTCTTTCAAAACATAGGCAAAATTCAAATGCACAAGTGCAAAAAAATAGTCCTGAGTTATCAGAAACAAGATGAATAGAGAGGAAAAAGTTTCATCAAAACACATTTTGAAGTGATATTCCTTTTTTGTAAGAAATTCTACAAAATTGGCAATTAGGAACTCTTGTTTATTGTGCAATTGCAATTCTATTTTAGTCTTGTTTGGAAGAAAGCCCAAAATTGGAATTGCATAGTCAAGATTCTTTAAAAGAAGAGTAAGATATTTTGATAACCCTGAAAAAGCATATGCTATGCTTCAGATGACAGGATTAAATGACTTTTACTTAAAGGGTTTGTAAAAACAAAAATAATTGTTTCTAAATGTCATAGTCCAAGAGCAGTTGGGGTCATTGGTCTAAAGAAAGGATGAACAGAATTATAGAATATGATTTAGGTTTTGCAATTAGCATAGAATATATTCTTAGCATCTCACATGTAAACTCAATAGAAAAAAGACACAAAGACCACATTTAAATGAATAATATGTGAATTAACATCTTATAATTGTCTAAAAGTATTTTCTCTATGGGATTCTGGAGATTGAGAGGCAGTGGAACAAAGATAATGACTTGAGTGGAAGAAAAAAATGTATTTCTCTAAAGCACAGGCTTGCGTTGAATAACAGGCTAAGGCTGATTTGTGCCTGCTTTTGTTTTCCAAAATTCTCCTACTGGGAAAATCTATTAGAGTCAGAAAATAAGTTTACATCAAAACGTATGTATTTTTAATTTTTGGCTTGAGGAAAATATTTTGTAGTTTTATGTATTCAAATAACCAGTCATAATAATTCCCTACCTTCCTCTTCTTCATATTATTTTTAAAAGCTTTTATTTTTATTCAACCAAAAGAAATTAATTTGAAAACAGAACATTTTCTGGTATTTTTAAGATTATGTCTGGATTCAATTCAACAGTATTCTCATACCACCAGAGAAAAATGTGTATTTTGTTAATGACAATGTTAAAAAAATATATAAGCTGCTCTTTGCTTACACCTAAGAGATTGGTTTTTGTATATGTACAAAATTACTTTGAAATATGTCCTGCTTTATTTCGCATGGGGACTGTTGACTTATCAGGATGAGGTAATTAAAGCAGATGCCCCTTTACTTGAACAACATTGTGTGATTCTTCGTATGCCTTGCAAAGCATTTTTATTTCTTTTTTAAAGTGAAGTTTTACTTTGAGACTAGCAGTAAGTCAGTCTCAGAAATTTAAGATACCCATCATTTCAAAAAGGATAAAAGATAAAATAAAAACTGAATGTTGCCCTTAAAAACTATCATTAGAAGATAAATAGCTAACTTAGGTAGACTTTTTTATGCTCAAAAAATATTTTGAACTATTCTTAAATATCCATATTTATGAACTTCTCAAAATTAATTCATTTTGATACCACATCTTATTTAAAACAAGAAGCATTATTGGCATTCAAATCTTCCTAGCAGCACTATTGAAATAATTGCTGCACCTATAGTAGCCTATAGTTAGATTTCCAAGGCCAGCTTTGAATGTGGAATTACCACATTCATCTCTGAATCTAACAGTGGACTTCTTCAATATTAGTTTTTTGTTCATTTGTCTTTTATTTGTAGATTCATCCAATTGCTATCAAGTGTAGTTGCAGTTTATAATATGGTTTCATAATATGAAAAGACTACAATCAATAAATACTTAAGTTGCCTTAACATTTGCTCCATATTAAATATGCAGTTATGTCTGGTTGTGTGTTTTTGATTGGCAGACTTGTATACATTTCTTTTGGAGAAATTGTGGCAAGCCTATACTAATTTTTTAAAAAAATAAGAAACTGGCAAATAATTTTCAAAAAGAGTCGTATTCACACTTTTACCAACTATGAAAGAAGGTCTGATGCAGGTGTAGTGATGCAGTTGGAAATTGCCTTGGCATCAAAATACCCTGGAGAGTGAAGTCTGATAGAAAGACCCAGCACGAGAGAAAATGGGAAGCAGGAAGAAAGAAAACATAAAAAAGGAGGATCAAAGAGAGTGTGGAAAAAGGAAGGAGGGACAAGATTAGGGAACAGGCCCATGTGGCCTGGTCAGGGGAAGCCCCCTGGAAGAGTGAGCTGGTGGTGGCAAGGAGCCACATGGTGGGAGAGTGGCCAGCAGAGATGTAGCTGGTGTGAGGTTAGGTGTCAGAATGGCAGGCCGGGGGTGACCAAGGGCTGCTGAGGGTAGGCCTGGTGGATTTGGCCAGATGCTGTGGAAGGCGAGCCTGGTAAAAATATATGCATGGAGCCAGAACAAGGTGGCATATTTGGAAAGCTGCTTTTGCATCAGCATTTTTGGAAAAGTTTGAGGAGCCTTGGCTCAGAACACTGGAGAGAGAAGAAGCAAAGAGAAGATGCTGGAGAAAGATTCTACTTTGTTGTATCTACAAGGGGCACCATCTTGGACATGTGTTTGGGACTTTTGGACTAAGTGGTGATTGGGGTAAGACAACTGACTACTCGTGGTTTTAAGGACTTTTTGTTTTCCAGGTTAATTTCCCTTGTTGATAAAACCCTGTTGTTTAAATTGCTTTGTGATACTTTAGTAACTGCTGTGTGTGCTGGTGACGTGAACCTGTGACTTGTTGGTTAGAGGCTTCTGCCCTTTTTTGACCCATTTTCTGTTCTATGACATTATGCCTTTACCAACACTCAGCATTATTTGGCTCTTTCAATTCAGTCATTTTTAGAGGTTTGAATAGTGTTTATGTTTTTAATCTGTGACTTTTGCCTATATAAGCACTAATTGGCTAGCTATGTTTTATATGACTCTTAACAAATACCATTTGCTAAAAATAAGTTCCTTTAGCTACTGCCCTTTAAAGCCATTTTACAAATTTAAATGTCTTTACATAAATGTACAGATGTGTTTTGAATTTACATACCATTTCTTTGGTCTATAAACTCATCTAATACCAATATCACAGTGTCTTGATTATTGGAGTTTTATAGCAATTCTTATAATTTAATTCCCCTGTGAAAAACATTGGAATACATTTTTTCAGTTTGGCTTTGTAATAAATTTAGTAAGTTGCTCAATAAACTTAGTAAGTTGCTCAACTGCTGTTAAGCAAACCTACTTACTTGTTCTCACTGGACATGGTACTCAAACAAATGTGGAATCTTTTTTGATATTACCTCCCTAAAGAAAGAATTCACTTTATTGTTTTGCAATCATCATGGGGACAAATTGCTTCAAATTAATCAGAACTTGTGTGTAATCTAGACAAGCTGATAGACTTAGTATATCACTCATTATTTAGTTTAACACAGTTCTCAGAAGGCTCAGATTAGAGTCTAGTTTTAGTCTATCTCTGATTGCTTCAATTTAAAGATACCAAAAAGAAAAAAAAAAAAAAACCTTTCATTGAAAGTCAAAACTCATAATTCTGTAAAATTCAAATCACTTGTGGTAAAACAGTCATTTAATTTTCAATCCCTTTTTTTAGGTACAATTAGCGTAAAAAGTTGTACATATTCAGTATATGAAATTCAATTAATTTGAAGGTTAAGTATTTTTATGAAAAATTATGACCACTATCAATGTCATAAGTATATATATTATCACTAAAGTTTCCTTCTACTTCTTTTTATTATACTTGTTGTTTTATTACTAGTTAATATTTAAGAGCTATCCTCTTAACAAATTGTTAGTGTCAATGTGTATTGCTATGCTCTAAGTGTATACTCCAAAATATAGCTCTAGATCAATTTATGTTGCAAAACCATAACTTTATACTCTGACCATAAACTTCCCATTTCCCACTCCCTCAGTTCATAACAAACTAATCACTAATTAAATGGATTTCTTGTAGATTCCACATATATATAAGGTTGTACAATATCTGTATTTATGTGCCTGATGTATTTCCATAGTATAATGTCTTTGATATTCATTCATATTCTCAAAATGGTAGAATTTGCTTTTTTAAAATAACATTCTATTGTATGTATATACTACAATTTTCCATTTACATTGTTTCCATATTTTACTCATTTTGAATAAAGCTGGAATGAACAATGGAGTAGAGGCATGTCAGTAAGGTCAATTATTTATTTTAATTTCTTTGTAAGACTTTAGCACGTTGAAACAAATACTTTATAACAACAAAATTATATGTATATTTATTTTAATTATTTTAGAACTATGGTTATTTAGTTTTGACATTTATTACTGTGATTGTATACATCTTCAAAAATAAAGAGTAAAACAAACTAACTCAAGTATCATTTAATGAAGAGCCTCTTTATATTAAATTGATATGTGCCTTTAAATTATAATTTGTATATTAATAAGACTTTACAGCATTTTTATTACTGGAAGCATGCATTTTCTTGTTCTTCCTGGAGAGAGCAGAAGGATGGGTTCTGTTTTCTAATCCATACTGTAACTCTGTGTCTTTTAATTGTTGCATTTAGTTTATTAACATTTAAGGTGAAGCAGTACATACTTACCATTTTGTTCATCCTTTTGTTGTTCTATTCATTACCTTTTTATAGTCTTCTTGTTCATTCCACTTTTGATTTAAATTTTAAAGCTTCTTGTAAGGGGAGGGAGTTTAACAGAAGTGAATTTCTGAAGATTTTGTTTGTTTGAGAATGTCTATATCTCCCCTTCCCCATAGATGAGCAAGAGCTTTGCAGAATAAAGTATCCTTGACTGACTTCTTTTTTTTTCTTGGAGTTTGTTGAATATGCTGTTCCATTCTTTTTTTTATCCAAAGTATTTCTCTGAGAAGTCTGATATGAGCCTAATAGTCTTTCCTTTATAGGTTACCTGTGTTTTTTTTTTAGCCTCTCATTAGCTTCATTATCAATATTATATATTAAAATTTAATATTATATATCTTTCAGTAGTTTTGTTTTTGTTGTGGTAATTTGGTATTCTTCTAGTTTCCTGTATCTCTATTTTTGTTTCTTGATTCACTTTGGGAAGTTTTTTTCAATCATTTCCTTGAATAGTTTCTCAGTTCCCTTGTCTCTCTTTCATTCTAGTTTCCTTTTCTCATGGTGCCAGATAGTTCTAAGAGTGTTTTTTCTGTCTTCTTCCTTTGTACCCCTCCCTCCTTTTCTTTTTGGATTCTCCTTACCTCTGAGTCTTCCAGAGTAGTGATACATTTTTTTAAAAAATTTCTTCTATTGTTTCTTTGTGGAATTTCTTAAGTTCTTCCATGATTTTTTAAAGTTTAATTTTCATTCTTTAGTTTGTTGATTGTCCTCTGCCATTTTCTATATCTTATGATTGGATTATTTCTACTATATGCATTAAATTTTAAAACTTAAGTTCATATAATAAACTTAGATATCTTTACCATCATGCTAGTATTTAACTAATAAATATTTGAAATTAATGAAATAGGGATAGCAATTTTTATGCTTTTTTGTAAAAATATTAATTATTTTTATCTTAAATATAACACGACATACTGAAGTTAAAAAAAAAAAAAAAGACCAGACAAACCCAGTGGTTGTGAAAGACAAATAATTGATAAAAGTGGTAAATTGCATGGAGTAACATGATTAACTGCTTAGTATATGCCTCATTTCCTCTTATATTTTCCCACTGTTATTACTTCCTCATTATAGGCATGCATTCCCCATTCACACTGAGTAAACTTATGCCCAAATATAGCAGAAGATAGATGAGTGTTCAAGAATGAAATCTTATTTATCATCTTAATAGAGGCTGGTTTACATCCTAGTGGGGGTATCTTATTTTTAAATTCAACCTATAAGATCCTTTTTGAACCTAAAATATACATAGGTGACTTAAAAATGTCTAATCACTGATTAATTAATTTGACATTGAAAGTGGAAAATAGTAATTCTAAGAAATAATTTAATGATCTGATGATCCTCCTGGGGTTAAAACAAGTATTATAAAGATAATTTTAGTTGAGGGAGGGAGAAAGAAAAACTGAAAGAGGGAAAAGAAAGAGAAAACAAGGCAAGGGGAAGAGAGAGAGAGAGAGAGGTAGGGAAAGATAAAGAGGAGGAAGAGTAAAGAAGGAAGGTAGGAAAGAAAGAGCAAAAATAAGCAGAATGAGGAAAAAACAAAGAAACAAATTGAAATAAAAATTCAAAATTAAAATATATCAGAATTTTAAAATTTAAATCAGAAATTTAAAATAAGAAGTTTAACATCTGTTCTTGAGTCTTTGGAAAGAATAGAGAGATAAAATAAAATATTTGCATATAATTTTATACAAATTTTATAAACGTGTTTAATGTTTTGAGCTCTGTTATTTAAAGGATTACTTTTAAAAACAGTAATGTATATCTATCAAATCATAGAAGTGAAATGTACAAAAGGCTATTATTTAGTGAACTTTCACCAGTATTAGCAGCATTTTTATAATGAAATAATGAAGTTATTAAAGTTCAAATGAAATTATTTTGATGCTTAGCAAACAAATTAATTTGACTTAAATTAATCTAAAAAATGCTATTTAAATTGCTGATACAGATCAATGGTGAAAGTATTAGACATAAAATGTTTGTATCACATTTCCAAACATAGACATCAATATTTACGTTTTCTAGATTTAAAATCATCTACAGGATTGGATTTGATTTCATTCATTTTAATTTCTAAATTAATTTCATTAACTCATAATATATAATATTTTGTCTTCTTTAATTTGTGATTCATGTCTAACAACGATTTAACCTCCAAATTTTTGCCCCAATCTACTACCTTATTTATTTATTTAATTTGTGATTCTGCAGTTTGTCCATTTTATGGGACTTTACTGGGTTTCCCTGCAAACTTGGAACTGGATTTCATTTCCCCATGCTGTTGCATTGTTACACTAGCTACTATAAATAAATGAGAATCAAACAGTTTGTGCCCTCTGCAAGGTGATAGACTTTAATATGTCCAGATTGACTCAAGCATAACTAACTATAAAATCAGAAAGCTACATGATATTCTTGGAAAACCTGATCCTGGTCAATAATTCATGTAATTATTAAGCCAGGCACGGTGGCATGTGCCTGTAAACGACAGCCTATGGAGAACGACTGGGACTAGGGATCACGGTTGGAGTCCTGCCTGGGGCAATTTAGCGAAACCTAGTTTAAAAAAAAAAAATAGCTGGGCGTGGTGGTGCATGCCTGTAATCCCAGTTACCTGGGAAGCTGAGGCTGGGGATTGTTTGAGACTGTGGTACCCTTGGCAACGAATTGGGCAAAAAAAAGGAAGACCTAGGTCTCAAAAAAAAAAAAAAAAGAAAAAGAAAAGAATCCAAAAAACCATTCATCTAATTATTAGAGAAATGATAATATTATTTTTTCCCCTGAAATATGCTATCATTATATAAAATTTTTATATTCTTTGTTTTTTTTTTTTAATACTTGGAATCCTTTGACATATTAGTTTTCAGACTAATTTTTAGGAAATTAAAATTAGACTTTTAGGAAAGTCTGTGTATTTTTAACACATCAAATCATTGTTGGTAAATACCTTGCATAAGATACAAAAATGTTATAAAATCTGGACTAAGATACTTGTTAGCAACACTTTGCAAATCATTATAGTGATTCATTAAATTTTCTTTCATTCTTATAGATTCAATTTACAAATTATTTTAATTGCAACGCTTTATATAGCAATACCATTTTACCGTTATAGCAAATTTGAGCAGTAAACTGTAAGTGAATTATTTTGTGAAAAGGAAGTTTAGATTCAGATATTCTAAATTTCCATTTTTATTTCCTATTGGTGACTGGTGCTAAAATATTTGTCACTGGATGCTCACTTTTCTATCATCTGTGTATGTCGCCAAAATCTTAGCCTCACTTATCAGCCAATTGGATATTAAGTATTTAAAAGTCTACATAAGGCAAAGAAAAACAACCTGAGAAAGTCTGCTTTCATGCACAAACTCAACCCTTTTTGTTTAAAGTTTCATTGATTTATAATTTCAGTTTCTCTTCTAAAATTATGGAAAGACAATATTGCTGATTTATGCATTGAAAACTTCTTGTACAACCTGTGGCCTTAAAAAAAAAAAGCGTTTTGTTGATGATTTACATGGTTAAATGTGACACACTACTAATAAATACAAAAAATATATCTAGCTTCATAAAGATCCGAGGAGAAAGGAGAGAAAAATTTCATTATACGTCCAGTTGTATGAATGAATTCCCTTGGAGTGGTTCTCTTTAGTCAAGCAAAAAATCTTTTTTTTTTCCCCCACTCCACTAGTATACTTTACCATTAGATTCTGTGTGGCCATGAGTCATTAACCTAACATCTAACATCCATTTCCTTAAAAAAAAAAATCAAATGTATAAATAAATCTCAAAGGAAGTTATATTCTTAAAAATTTTAAAATAATAAAAAAGTAGGACATTTCTAGGATGCTTACAATCACAGAAGGAAAGTGATATACCTACCCTTTAATTCACTGCAATCCATGTCTTTAGTTAACATTTTCAAACTATTTCTGAATTTCTATTTTTGCACCTGCATGTAAACCACACTGCTTCTCACCTGAACAAATTCTTTTGGATGGCTTCCCAGATTGGAGTCATTTATATACAAAATTACCTTTTTGGCAGAAGTTCTAAATGAAGTAAATAGTCTTGATTGGTTGGTATATAAAATCAACAAATGTACAGTCAGTCATGAAGAGTCAGTTTTAGAATTGTTCAAAAAGACTAGTTGGCATCTGCAGAATGAAGTATTTTTAGTGGACATCTCTGTAAAAATACATAGACAGGTTGTAGTTGTCATTTGGTTAATTTAACAACTCCAACCTTGTAATCCTCCATTCATAGGGAGCTCTTTGTTGCCAGAGTGCCCTGAGAAGATACTTTAAATTGGTTTCTCTTACTGCAGCTCAAACTTAGAGACTGTAGAACAACACAATTGCCTGTTGACTCCCTTTGTATTTATGACTGTATTGAAGCTTACGATTATTCTGGATAAGTGAGAAAAATTGTTCAAATGATTAGGTAACCAAAAAAGAATTTGCCTACTACACACTGAAATGAAGGATAAAAACATCAAATTGCTGCTCTCAAATTCTTGCTCACAGAGTGGAGTCATGTAGTCAAGAACAATTACTTATCTGACCTAAATAGAATTCAGATTCTTCATCTTTTCTAAATAAAAATAAAAATAAGCCTCTGGGAATATGGATGAGGAGCAAAGAAGACAACGAATTGAAAAAAATAATCAAAAAATGTTTTATTCTATTGGTGGTGCTAATAAGGGTAGAATAATAGTAGTGTGTCAATATTGACAATACAGTAATATAAATATATATGTAGATAGATGTTTTGATATTAACATTAAAATCTTTAAAAAGAATAATATTTACTTTATAAATGAGGAAACTAATTCAGGAACATGTAATGACTGCTTACTCATAAGGCAAAAAATTGAACCTATCTTGTAAGCTCCTTTTCTCCTTTCATACCTTAATATAAGGTTAAACATTCATCATTCCAGTTATTGTTATAGCCATATCTGGATTTAATCTTTACGAATATACATTGTCCTCTTTATATAGAAAGACTGAACCTTTGCTTACCTTGTATTTTGAACTATAATTTTTACAGGAATAATGCTTTATATTGCAGTAAACTACTTTTAAATATGATGTTACTAAACTCCATTGTTTTATATAGAGTTAAAATGAAAACTTCATTTTAATAGTCACCACATTCGTTAAGGTTATTTGAACTTGATACAATAATAAAGGTAACAATTACTAGATAAATATGAACTTCCTAGGACTTCGGTAATATGTTGGAATTAAATTAAGGGAACACCTCATATACTAAATATATACTAAAATATAAATGATGACAAGAGAACATAGTCACAATAAAATTTTCTTTTATATATCAAACACATTTATTAGCTTTTAATCATCAGAAGCAAGTTAATAAGTGGTATGATAGGAAAGCATTTTCAGTAGTAAACTTATTTAAACCTGAAAAGAATTTTTAGGACTATACTTGCCCACTGAAAATTTTGCTCACCAAAAATGAGTTCTTTTTCAATATTTCCCTGAATTAAATATGTATCATTAAGTTGTCAAACTTAATTTGATATACTTGTTGACTTATTCAACACATATAGTACATATAATATGTACATATAATATGTCTGTACATATTATATGTATGTACATATTATATGTATTATATGTATATAAGCACATATAATATGTATGCTACAATAAACAGAAAGCTTGCCAAAACCTGTTTATAGTTTACTTGAGGAAATATCTTTTGTGATGATCAATTTGATAAGTAAACTTGACAGAACTAAGGGATGGCTGGCAATAAAACTTTTCCGGATGTGTTATTGGTGGTGTTTCTAGTGGAAATAAACATTTTAATCAGTAGACTGAATTATTTCCTTCACCACTGCCAGTAGGCATGTTGCAATCTATTGAGAGTATGAGCAGATGGAAAAGGTCTAGAGGTATGGTGAATTCACTGTTTTTGCTTGTGCTGAGAGTCTGTCTTCTCTGTTTACTGATATCATTGCTCTTAATTCTCCAATTATTGGCCTCAAAAGAAACACATATCATTGGTGTTCTGATCTCAGTCCTTCAGACAAACTGAATTAACTCACCGACTTTCCTGGGTATATCACTTACAGATGGCAGATTGTGGAAATTATGAAGGAAAAACAAAGTTTTTCACTGTGTTTTGATGGCAAAGTGCTAATATTAGCGTCAGGCATATTTAAGTATAAACTATAGATTGAATCTGAGCTAATTATATAATCCTTTATCACAATTTCATCATTAATAAAATAGAGACAGCACTTACCTTGAGTTACTCAGATAATTATATGGAATGATAAATAAATACAATTACAAGTTGTTATAGGTGGCTACAGGTACAAATATAGGTAGAAATGTAGACGCAGATGAAATGTGAACTTACATAGAGATGTATACAGAGATTTATATGAAGTAGAAAAATATATAGTAAATGGAATTTTCTGAGTATTTGTAGCCTCTATATTTTGCTGTATGCTTGATATGCTTCCCCACATTTAATTTTCAAAATGTTTCTGATTGGAGATTTTATCATTTTTATTTCTCCTAAGTAGACTCTGGGACTCTTCTGGGGTTTAAACTGCCTAGACCATTTATAAAGAAAGTTTTGTATCCTGTTTTATCATAGTTCTAAAACCAAAAGAAAATTAAAATTTATCCAATCGTGAACTATAGAAAGAGTATCAAAGAACTCTCAGATTCTGAGAACATATGTGGAATTCTCCATTGTTAATATCTTTAGATAATTGTTGAGTAGTTATTGCTTTATTTTATTACAATCTAGTGACCTTTGTTAAAAGATTTTCAGACCTGGGAATAGCAGATACAGAAAATTTGAATAAAAACCTGTAAATTATGTTAATTATATAAAAGTACATTAGTCATAAGTATGACCATTGTCAATGGGGAACTGGGAAAACATTCATAGTATATACCCTAGTGTAATTACTGATACACAGTCATTATTGAAACAAATGCTCTCAGCAGGGATAGGGACTGGAGTGAGACATATCCAGACCCTTCCTCAGCTCTACACCAGCTTTAAGTGACTTAAGGGTAAATTTTGTGTATGATAGTAACCCCAAGCTCATTCCCAGGAAAATGGATAATAGCAATGTAAACAACCATTAGCTACATTCTTTGCCTTTGCAATGTAAACAACTGATAAGATAAACAAGTTAGGTTACCTAAATTATATTCTTTGTTTCTGTACCTGTTTCTGGAAATCTCATGGAACTCCATAAATTTTAACTTCCCCCTGATGAACAGGTGTTCCCGGTCTGTAACTATATAACCACTGGTTTCCAAAGAAAGAGGCAGCTCCTTCTTCCCTGATATCATGCTGGGGAAGGAGGTGGCTGAAAAAGGTTCCTTTCAATTAGATGGAGACTATGGTTTTTGTCTGGGATGGATCATTCTGCAACAATATAACATGACTCCTTATAAAAAGATTACATTAACTATACATTGCATGTAAATGAAGAAGGTACTGTGAATAGACTCTTTAGAAATAAAGGTTATATTAGGGAAAGGAACATGGAGCTATATGAAGGGGTAAAATATAATCAAGTAGGGAAAAATGACTTGTGAGTAACACTCCTTAACTAGAGGTCATACAAATGCATAAATTGTTACTTTTGTGTATTGTGCAAAAAAACTGATCTGTATGTACAAGTTTAAACATTTAGTACTGACATGAACACTAATGTTTGAAGAGTTTTATAAGAAAATTATATTCATGTAAGTCATAATTTCAGAAGCAAGATTTGAACAACATAATAGAATTTTAGGATCATTCAAGGGGACAAAGGGGAGGGACTTACATTGGAGCAAAGATAGCCTATTCAATAAATTATATTGGGAAATTGGAATAAGACCTGCAAAAAAAATGGACCAAGACAACATCCTCACTCCATGTATGAAAATTAACCCAAAACGGATAAAGGACTTAGATATAAGACCTGAAACCATAACATACATAGAGGAAAACTTGGGCAAAACCCTCCATCAAGTACAATTCAGAAATCCCTTTTTGGAAACATCTACAGATGGCAAAAAACTTAAGGAAAACATAAACAGATAAGATTACATCAAACTAAAAAGCTTCTGTACAGCAAAAAAGACAACAGAAATAACTGAAAGAAGCCCAAACAAATGGGAAAAAAATGTTGCCCTCCACAAGAGTGATAAGGGCTTAATAATGCAGACCATAAGGAACTTACACAACTAAACATAAACAAAACAATAAGCCCAATCAAAAAATGGGGAGAAGAACTAAAAAGACACTTCTCCAAAAAGGAAATACAAATGGTTAACAGGCACATGAAAAACTGCTCAACATCACTGGCAATCAGAGAAATGCAAATCAAAACCACAATGAGATACCACCTTACACCAGTAAGAATGGCTGACATAAAAAAAAACAGTGCTGGCGAGGATGTAGAGAGAAAGGAACACTCTTACACTGCTGGTGGGAATGTAAACTGGTCCAGCCACTATGGAAAGCAGTGTGGAGGACACTCAAATTAATGAAAATGGAACTACCATTTGACCCAGCAATTGCTCTTCTGGAAATGTACCCAAAGGAGACCTCAATGTGGGTACAAAAGGACACCTGTGCTCAGATGTTAATTGCAGCACTGTTTATAATTGCAAGGATATGGAAGCAACCTAATGTCCCAAAGCAGATGAAAGGTTGAAGAAGATGTGGTATATATACACAATGGAGTATTACTCATCAATCAAAAAATGACAAATTTGATGAATTTATTGAAACTTGGATGTACCTAGAAGAAATCATACTAGTAGAAAAGAGAAAGAAAAAAACAGAATCCAAATGGATTCACTAATATATGGACAACCAAACGAAAATACATAATGGGAGGGTGGGGACCAGCTGGAATGGTCAGGGAGGGGAGGTGGTGAGTGACCCCGGGAAATTAAATGGAGATTAAATTGATGTGACATATAATAATAATAATAATAATAATAATAAAATTTATAAAAAAAACCCAAAAAAACCAAAAATGAAATAAGGTTTCTAGTAATAAGAACTCATAACTAAAATATTATGAATGTAGATTAAATATAATATATTTGTGGATATTTTATATAGGAGTTTGTCCACCATATAATAGTGAGTGGCATACAGTCAAGAAAAGATTTATTCAAGAAAAAAGTCATAATTCAAGTTCACAACTGAGGGAGAGTCCCAGGATGTGTTACATCACTGTGAAATCATATGCTCCTCTCTATACCCTCCTTCTTTGATTCTGTTCTCTGGTCTCAGTTCTCTTCTGTTCTCCACTTTCTTCTCTGTCCCATCCCTGATCCTATAATCCTCTTTTCTCCTGAGAAAGCTTAATTTCCCTTCTCTAAGTTCTACTCACCAATGCTAACAATAACTATTTTAATGCATCAACACCAGTACAGGGGGCCACAGCCCCCTAACAAAAAGAGATACCAGGATAGACATTCCAAACCAATGGCATGAATGGCAGACAGAATATTATATTCTATGAGACAAGGAATGTGAGGGAAATAAATGCAGGGCTTCACAAGTCTAGGTCTGAAGAAGTACTGGGTAGTGTAAGCAACCAAAATAAAAATGCTTGACTTTTCCATTAGGGTATTTTATCAACAATCAACAGATATTCATTTCCAATGTCACTATCAACCCTAGAGAAACATAGATAATTTTGTTTATTTTTTATCTTGCATTTATTTTATTCTTTTATTTTCTTACATCTCCAGTCATCTTTATATTGTTATTGATCCCTTGAGGCACAGCCTTCCCACTAATAATGTAGCCACATGCTTCATCCTGTTCCCTGTGTCTCCCTCTCCACCTCTGATCACCCCAACTCCACCCTCGCTACAAGCCATAGATTGAGGGGTCACCCAAGTGCTTTGTATTTTTCCTGGAATGTTGTCCCATTTCTGGTTGAGGAGTTGAGATCCTGGACCATAGCAAATCAGGCTGCTCAGATCCCCAGGAGCAACTGGTAGACAGATAGCAGGACAGAACTTCTGAAACCTCTTGTAAGGCATATGTGTGAAGTGGTTCTCTGGAATCCTTGACTTGGAAACATCTTAAGATATAGGAAACTGCCTTTTTTCCCCCTTCAGATCAATCAACATGGTCTCTAGCTTCCGTGCCTCCACTTTCTCACTGATTATCCCATCCTTTGCAATGTCTACCACAGAATGTTGTTTCTAAGTCTTAAAGTGCTGGCATTGGGAATCCAACTCCCAGTCTCTGTTTATGGAGAAATTCTCCAATGAGGACTAACTCTGGCAAGTAGGTGATGCAGTTCCTTCCTTTCCTCTTTTCATGGCTTCCATTGTGATACAGAATTTTATGTGGAATGTAATATAATCATCTTTCCAAGTTCCCAAGCCAGTTAAAAGTTAATCATGAAGATGGTTTAGGAATGCAAATCAGTGAGGTTAAGATTTAATAGTTAACATTTTCTTTTTCTTATTCATAATGTTTTAGTCTAATTCTTTCATTGCTGCAAAATAGAGTGTACCAGGCTACAACAACAATCAGCAAGTAAGTCAGACTGCTAATAGTTTCACCTGAATATCTCCACAATGGCAGTTTAGAAACAAGATGGCATTTATTTGACTCAAAATAAACACTAGAAGTTTAATATACAAGTAAATATATTTGATTTGATGAAACTTAACAGAATCTTTAAAAATTTAAAATACCTTTAAAAAAACTTTTATAGCTTTTACCCATGATATTAAAAAACAAATAATGCTTCATTTAATATTTGCTTTATTGCATTTCAATAGTCTCTTGGAGTTCAGAAATAGTATGTGTTTCTGTTCAAAATTGTGTTGTCTGAATTGTAAATCACTGACAGCAAATAAACATATTTTGCATTTTAATTGTCTCCTGTTTATAGATTAGCATTAGCAAAATGGAATAGATCACACACATGTAAAGATGTAATGACAAGTCTTAGGAAGCAGAAACAATAATAGATAAAATAATTTCCTTCTACCCTGTCTCTATCCTATTATGATTTGTATCTGAAAAGTGAGCTTGTCTAAAAAGGAAAGTTGTTATATTACACAAAGAAGATGCAAGAAATTGTATTCCCACAAAGGTTAGCACAGTGCAAACTCAGAAATATGTATAGAAAAAAAATTTATTTTTATATGATTTGGACTCTTTGGGACTACTGATTGAATTTGAAATATAAAATTTCATCATATAACAAAAACTATGCTAAGGAAGTACATAAACTTGTATTTTTCATATTTACTCAAATGAATTAAAGTCATTTTTAATACATTTCAGGAATAATCTAATCCTCTCACATATGGAACTTGGCAATATTTAATATGTAAGCAGCTAGAAAATTATCTATTTTCAAGAAAAATTAATTTCTAGGACCTCTAAATGAAAAGGTCCTTTGAAGCAGAAAATAGGAAAGGGTTGTGAGGTGTGTGTGTGAATGTGTGTGCACACATGCTTGTGTGTCTAGAGAGGCTAGAAATTAATGTATGTAGTCATGTTTATTTGTTAAGCAGTTAGTACAAAATTTTCTTGAACTATTTTCTGGCCTTCATTGAGAAAATACTTTAAGCATCTCAGACTCTATAATTTGATTGCTAGTGAAGTAGTCACACCAAAATATGTTTTGTTGATGTTAGGACTACTACAGAATGATTAATTTTTAGAAACAGCAGACACAGGAGAAACCCTGAAAAGTAACAGTTACCCTTTTAAAAGAAAATTTTATTTATATAGATCTCCATTTGTAGTGGTTTTCTTGTTTCTCTAGAAACTCTAATTAGTGGAAAAGGCAAAAGATTTAGTCAGGCTTTTTCCTTCATTTGACTGTATAAGCAGCATTTGTAGTATTGTGTTTTCCTCACACTGTGTGGTTCTGTGGGTATAAACATGTGTATGTGTGCACACTTGGGCCTAGGAGAAAGAGGATACGAGAGTGCAGAGGGCATTAGAGAGAGCAGAAGATAGGAGCACACACATGAAAATGAGAGAGCAGGAGAGAATGTCAGAGAGAGAGTCCAGGGAAAGAGTATGAATATTGTTGCTCACCTGCCTTCCAGCCCACCTGGCCATGACCCAGGCTTTGCTCTGCCCTGCCTTGTGTGTCTGTTTAATTGCTAAAACTGATAAAGAACCTATGCAGAATGGTGAACTTAATGCTTGATGCTTGCCCCTACAAATGTTTGCCCTGACCAGGAATTGTTACACCATATACCCCTACACACACCATGCTTTTCTTGCTAAAGTTCTATTACTAGTTTCATTTGCCTCAACATCTTTTTTTTTGATCTTAGCAAAAAAATGTTATTTAAAATAGTGGCTTTGGGTATTTCTCAGGTTTCCTGGGTATCTCCCAATGTTAGTAGGCTATGCTTGTGGTTAAACTGCTGTTCATTTTCTCCTGTTAATACATCTTTTAATATAGGGGAGCTGAGGACCTGAAAGAGTAGAGAGAATATTGTTTTTTTCTCTGCTATACTGCCCAAAGGGGGGGGGGGGGAGACGTAACTGAGCAATAATATATCATACAGTTACTGTTGCTAAGTATCCAAGGTTGGCCACAAGCCACTAATAAAAAGTAAGAGAGACAACAGTGGGGTTAACAAAGGTGGGTGTAGTAAGAAAAATTGTGCTTATGAGAACATGGTGAGTTTTTCCCCTAGAAAAACCCTCTCATATAATGAGGATCTGGACAGGGATTTTTTTATATGGGTCTCTAGAAAAGAAGCTGAGATTCTGATCTCAGCAGTTCAGTCTCCTGCTGTTATCTCTACTTCTTTGCACTGACACAACAGGTGGTCTGTGTCTTATCTCATGAGGTATCTGTCAGCAACAAGTTCAGATGGGAAAGCTGGAGGATTGCTTCAATTTTCAAGGCAGTTAAAACAATAATATTCTAAGGGAAAAAAAAAGGGCATGACAATGACTGAAGCAGAGAACTTTTACCAGATTTGTATTTTTTTTTTTGTTTTCATTATGATTTTCACCCTTGTAACCTAAATTACCAGGTGTTCTGAAAAATCAACACGATTAGCAAATACCCTGATACTGAGGCTACCATTTCCTGAGAAACAAAAACTGAGGGTACCATTTCCTGAGAAACAAAAACAACAGTCACAGTAACCTCCTAACTAACTAACCTAGGAGTCATCACACAAGCAACAGAACAGTGTCTTTTGATGTGGAAAGTCTACTTAATTATATTATTAAATTTCCACCTCAAAATGAAACTGAGATGGATTTAAATTGTAAGATGAATGACAGCATGTTTTTCCAGTCTCTCTTACAAATAACTAAGCTTTTTCTGACATTGAATACATCTGTCTGATCCCCCATACCTATCCTATGAATATGTATAAACATTTTATACAAAATAAAAATCCATGACATGTAGGAGAACTTTTCTTTTTATTAAATAATTTATATATATATTATATTTATATATATTATATATATATTATATATAATATATATAAATATATATATAATTATATATATAATTATATATATAATTTATATATATAAATATTTATATATATAAATAAATATATATATATATTTCACATCATTTTGGTCAGGAGGAGGTGGGTCACCCACCACCTCCCCTCCCCGACAGCTCCAGCTGGTCCCCACTCTCCCGTTTTGTACTTTCATTTGGTTGACATATATTAGTGAAACCACTTGATTTCTGACCCTTTTCTATCTGGCTCGTTTCTGCTAGTATGATTTCTTCTAGGTATATCCGGGTTTCCATAAATTCATCAAATTTGTCATTTTTAATTGATGAGTAATACTCCATTGTGTATATATACCACATCTTCTTCAACCATTCATATGTTCTGGGGCATTTGGGTTGTTTCCATGTTCTTGCAATTATAAATAGTGCTGCAATAAACATCCGAACACAGGTGTCCTTTTGTACCCACATTGAAGTCTCCTATGGGTAGATTCCCAAAAGTGCGACTGCTGGGTCAAATGGTAATTCCTTTTTCATTACTAACTTTTGATCCCAAAGAACAGTTTGGGATCTTAACTTACTAAACCCAACAAATTCCTTTATGTTCCCAAGTCAAACCAGAATCTTTATGCTTTGATTGGATATACAAAAGAACAAGGATGCTTGGATATTATACTAGGTTACAGTAACAGGAGAGTATTATACTAGGTTACAGTAACAGTCAAGATTTTTCACTGTATTTCTAAAGACAGAAGACTATTAAAATACCTAATGCATAAATACAATTTTAAAATCATTCTGGAGATATGTTATACAAACCTATTTTGTTGAATTTGAGTCTTTCACAAAGCTATGCAATAAACTACACATTTTTCACTGATGTTGCCATGGATTGGTCATTCCATCTAACTGAAAAGCCTCAGAATAATATACACAGATGGATTTTGCATATGTAAAAAAGTAGCATATTTGGTTTAGAAAAGTATAATTTGAGAAAACTGCTAAATTTTCCTTTATTTGTGTATTTATAATTTTTTTTCAAAGTCTAATTTTGGTGCTAATAAAACTGTAATGTAATTATTGCACTACATGGCACTAAATAGACCCCAAATTAAGTGTTCCTTTTGTAAACTTTCTAAAATATAGTCTTGTAACCTTTCCACCTTGGTGGTTGGTGGGAGATCATTAAAATATAATGACTAGTTTCACCTTCTGTGAATGCTATCATACAAAGTACCAATAACTTTTAGTGACAAAACTAGGAGTTTTATTTTGAATCTTAAAGCCAAAGAATTTTTTTTACATACCACAATATGATTGTTTACTTATAATTATCAACAAAAAAACAAATCCAAAATCATTATATAGAAAAATATAATAATATATAATATTGCTTATTGTATAAGATTAAAAATGTTTACAAAACGTGATTTAAATTGACAGGGTGAAATGCCAGCTGAATACAGTGGTGTAATTGTCATAATGCAAATGTTGAAGAAAAACTGCACATTAATTTTAACAAATTAGTTACATCTCATAGTTATCTAAAATTGTCTCTTTGAAAAATTGGAATACACAATCATGTTAAGAATACTGTATTTTGGTTAAAGATTAACAAAAACTTATACACAATCATTATAGCATATATACTTTGTTTTCTCTTTTATCACCCTATATTTCTAGTAATGGTCTAAACAAAAACAAGTTTTAGTAGCAGTTGCCTTATTTCACTAATTACAGTCATTTCTGTTATTTCACATTATTCTTTTTGTCCAGAAGATGCTGCTGCTGCTGCATGGATCTGAATACTGGCTGTCTGCAGGCCCTCTGTCACATTCATCATTAACTTAAAAAGAGATGGATGCATTATTTTTCTTACTGATTTGCTCTTCATTCTATTCTCTGATTACAGCAATCTTAGAAAACAAGGTATCAAAATGTAAAGGGTTCTGAAAATTATCTGATCCAGCAGAAAAGCAAAACAAAGATTGGATTAAGATGGAGATCAGGCACTGAAGGTTTAAGTTATGAAGGGGAAAGTTGGTAACTGATGTGCATTTCCAAACAGAACCAAACAATAAAGAAATTATTTAATAAGTCATTTTAACTGAAAAAAACAAACAAACGTGTTCTACATTGTGATAAACCAGAGGGACATTTTTTTCTTCAAAAACAAAGAAAGGGAAAAAAAAGGAAATGGAAATATCCAACTAGGAATAAATGAAATTAAATAATTTCTCATCTTGCTACTAATATTATATTAAGGTACAGTAACCTAAAAACATTTTTATTTCAATTCCATATTGCAATATAAGGACATCACTGTACGAAGCTGCAGGTATTTCCATTCCAGAGCATCTTCTGATTACAGACTTTTCAATTAATCAATTAGTCAAAAGCTAGAGAAGAAATCTGAAATAATATAATTCTTTCCTCTGTGAAAAGATGGAGGAATCTTTAATGTAATATACTTGTTCTACCCCTGAGCTCCTTGTTTTTATAATTGCTACACAAATCACAATGCCTCTAGGTAGATGTTCTCCACAGACACATATGTGTACTCACATACATACTCATACCAGTTATGTAGGTAAACATTTGGGGCTAACCATTATATACATATCTACATATGCCATTGTGTATATATATATATCAGTTTTTAAAAGTATTTTGATATTTATAATTTGCTACTGATTAATTGATAGTATTTTTAAATGTGCAAGTACTGAGTTATGTATTACGAGTATTAAAGTAACAATATAAATGGATATTCAGATCACCACACTAAGCAAAACAAACCAGGGAAAGAAATTTCAAATGATTTTTGATATATACAAAATATAAAGAAACAAAGTAAATAAACAAAACAGAACAGAAATAAATCAAGCTCTCAGAACAGAATATTTTACCTGTGTTTATTCAGTTAATTCTCATTACTAATGAATGAAGTATACTATCAATATTCACTACCAACTAACAAGTAGAATTCCATAATTTCCTCAAAGTTACAGTTAGTAAATGTTAGAATAATTATAACATTGTGATAAGTAGACCAAAAAACAGACAAAAACCCAAGATTACTTAAATTATTTAGCATATTGTGTTTTCTGATTCCATTCTTATGCAAATTTATTTTACATTTTGATATAACCAGATGTCAAATAATTATGCTTCAAATGGTAAGAATTTTATTAATATAAGATACTTTAGGAATTGGTAGCAACTAAATGTCTTAAAAAGTAGTTTAAACAATGTCTTGGAATACAGAGAAAGGAAAAATGTAACCATGGAAATTACAAAAATTGGCAATTTAAATTTGAAAACAAGAATTATTGATGAAGAGAAAATAGAAAGCAGAATAAACTGAATAAGTCAACAATGATATGAGCATGAGAAAGTAACATTACAAAAGATTTAGTAATCTAATAGAGACAGAAAAAAGTCCTAATAATGTAAGTATTTACTTATAAAATATTAGTGTAGGGTGAAATATAACTGCAGAAAATTGTACTGGGACACTTTTCAATACATATTACCTATGTGCTTATTTTTAATATCAAATTCATAGCAAAATTGATATTTATGGATCTTAATGCTCCAGTTTCTTTTTTACACTATTTTAGTGTATTTCAAAATGAATAAATTAAGAGGGATATGTTGAGAAATCATATAGTACAATACAGATTGTGAAATATATCCTTTAGCATTAAGCACATTAATATGCAGAGTAAAATATTCAAATGAGATGGTTTGAGTATCTTTCCCTACCAAATGTATGATATATGTAAGAATGAATGAGAACATTTTCTCTGTTGTCATAATAGCTTCCTTTTTCTTTATTCTTTTGGTTCTATTTTTTCCCAGTGAATCCTTTTCCCAGGTCCATGTGTACTTTTTTCTCAGCTCATTCTTTCATTGTTTTCCTAATACAGCTCAATTTATTTAGTCAGTAATTGCCTGAAGCCTAGACTTTAAATGACCCCCACTCAATGTTTAGTCCAAAATGAGTTCTTTTTCTTTAATACACAACAGCATCATTTACCTTACCATATTTTGCCTTAAAAAATACAAGCAGATGACCTGCAGTAGAAAGTAAATGTCAATAAGTACTGTATGTGTACATTTGGATAATTTATATTTTCATTAAGCTAAAGTAGTATTACTTATTAGGATACTCTATAGAAATGTTTAAATTCATATAAATTGTACATCAATGAAACATAACTTTATATCATACTCAATTTAAGTTCTCTGTAGAAAAAAGATGATAAATGGATGGATAGAACATTAATGAGTGTATGTGTACATATATATGGTTAAATAAAATTAATATGATTACTACTGATAGAAGAGTGCCTAGTATGTAATAGGTAAATAAGTAGTGTAATTAATAAATATCAACATTGTTATTATTATTATTATAGGATATTTTCTCTTAAAGTTGTATCTATTTTTAACTAGTTTTCTCAGTTTTAACCTTCTATGTCATGATTTCTGTAGCTCAGTCTTGCAAATAACTCCTTAAGTGGTAGGGTTTGAGATTCTTTTTAGTTGGATTAAAAAATCCTGGGAAAGCTTGCTAATGTTCAACTGAAGACAATTAGAAAGGAGACTATTTGACACCCTGAAAACACAGCTTTGTAGATTCCCATTAAAAAAATCTCCTTGTTCTGAGATTTTATTTGCTGCCTACGGGTTCCGTGCAAGATTTTCCAAAGCTATGGCATCTGCAGTAATGAAACAAGTCCATGGAATTGACATGATTGTTGAGGTCCCACCACGGTGCTTATGAATGCAGGACTCAGAAACAACAAGAAAATGATTTATTTACACAGAGAATGATAAAAGAAAAAGGCAGGAGAAAGAAGGCAGGAGGGAGTAAGGGAGGGAGGGAAAAGAGAACTTATAAACAGTTGTGTGACTGATTCCATTTGCTTGTCCTAGAGAGTATGCGCCAGACAGAGGCCAGAACTCAAAGAATGAGAAGTGGTTTGTCTGCCAAGAAAAAGTGGAGGTACATTCACGGACCAATCAAAAAGGAGAACACCCCAGGTGTGCTCCATCTTCTTAAACTTCAAGTGGTATCTCCAATATACCCCAGGCTCCCTGTTCAGGGAGGGAGTTGTTGAGTATGGGAAGCTCCAGCTTCCTTTCAACTGTCACCCACGGAAACAAAAATTGCTGTTCATTGCTCCTCTAACAGTAGATATAAGAAATTGCTTGAGAATTTTCACAGAAATGTAGATGTAATTTTTGTTAAAATATTTTTTACAGTTCTCTAAATACAGAGAAAAAGAGTTCCTATTAATAAGCATACTTTAAATTTCATTTGGGGGATTGCTAATATGAAACATATTTTCTTCAATTTTGATGTTTTAGAGAAATAAATTAATGATACTTTTAAATTTCAGCATCATGAAGATCAGATTTAGGATCCATATTTATTACCATTACAAATGCAAAACCAAAATTATAAATTAGTCTTAATCAGTGTTTATTTAATATTCCTAGTCCATTATATAAGTTAAAATGAAGTTTAGATGGATGATAAAATAAAGCTTGTCTTAGGAAATACAATGTAACTTCAGATTTTAACGTTGCTTTTAATATTCAGCAATATTCAGTTTAAACCAGTTCAACTTGAACTTTAACCCATGATTGTAAAGTGTGGGCTTAAATTAAAAAAAAAAAAAAAGACTTTTTTATAAAACCTACTGTCAAGACACCTGGGAAAATTTCCCATTCTACTGGTTTTTTTTTTTTTTTTTTTTTTCAGGCTGGAACAAGTTATCAGAACAGTGTTAAATTAATTAATAGAGAAAAAAATCAACAGAAACATCTTCATGAAGAATTTTGCTTAACTGTACATTTTTTATAGACCTTGAATATTAGCCCCTTCTTGCATATATAATGTACAAATATTTTTTCCCATTTGGTTATATGTTATATTTCTTTTAATGAATGTCTCTTTTGCAAAACTTCATTTAATATAATCCTGTTTGTTTATATTGAAATTGCAATTGAGTTCCCAAAGACATCAATGAGAGCATATAGAGAGGGCTTTGTTTGTTTTGTTTTATGTATATTTTGATTTTAGGTCATGCATCCACATTTTTAACCTATATTAAATTAATGTTTTAATTTAATTTCAGTTTATTTTTGTACATATGGCTGTCAGATTTCTCAACACCATATGTTGAAAACTTTATTTTCTCTAGTTCTATATTTCATTACTTTGTTGTAGGTTAACTGTTCACATAAATGTACCTAAAGTTTTACTTCTGAGGTCTCAAGTCTTCTCCTTTTTTTGTCCATTTTTATTATAATGTACTCTTTTGAATACAAAAACTTTTTAGTATTTTTGAAATCTAGGCTGTGATTACCCATGATAAACATATTGTGTAAGAAAGTGAAGTTCCCAATGACAGAGGAGTGAATCAACTATATGTGGTACATATACACAGTGTGATACTAGTCAGCTACAAAAAAAAAAAAAAGTAAATAAACTTTGTCATTTGTGACTACCTGGAAGGGATTACACTAAGTTAAATATATCAGAGGTAAAAATAAATCAGATGATGTCACTTATATGTGGAATATACAGAAATAAAACAAGAAACAGAACAAATTAAATTAAAACAAAATCTAATTTTAGAATTAAGGCAGCAGAGAGGGAGTGTGAGGGTAGACAGAAAAGAGGAGAGGGAGCCCAATGGGCTATTGTGGTAATGTTTAGCGATAGAGGTATAAACTTGTAACTCTGAATGATTTACAGTGTTGCAAACCAAAGAAACCTCTCTATCTTTGTGTGTATAATATATACATAAATATATATAAATGGCATATATATAAATATGTATATAAATGGCATACATATATACATATATACATAAATATATATATAAAAATATAAATATATAAATATATAAATGGCATTTCCTCCCCAAGTTAACATGATCTCTATTTACCTTAGTTTTGATACAACAATGTAGCAAATATTCATTTTAACATAGCCTCTATTTACCTCAATTTTGATTTAAAAATGTGACAATTTGGGAAATTTTTCTCACAGAACAAACTGAATAATATGTTTGATTTGCATTTTGAGGAAAATGAAATTAAGCAGAAACCAAAAGTCAAATAATAATAGTGATAAAACAATGCAGACATATGCAAAATCTATTTGACACTGGTAATTTCTATATGAACAATTAAGTATTTTAAAATATGAAATGAAATTTAGTTTTTTTGTTCTTTTGTTTCTGTAGGGAATAATTGTATTGCCAAGTTAACATTAAGTTTAAAGTCCATATCCACGAAATGTGTAAAATGCCTTAGAGAGTATTTCCTACATTTTAAGATTCTATTAAACCATAAACTTAATAAAATAACTTCTTGTTTTAATGGTTAGAACATAACAAATGTTAAGACAAAGCAAAATAAACAAACAGCAACCCAAGCAAAAGTACTAATTACTATGACCATGTTTCCTAAGACCATTTTAGAATATTGGTACTTAAAAAAAGTTGCAATAAAAGTCTGTTCTTTTTTTCTCAAAAAATTTTGGATAACTTCACAACAAAATTTGTAATATAAATATAAGTTAAAGCAGGGAATTATAAGCAAAATTAAATTTAATGTATTGTGTTGTTTCTATTGGTTGCACTGATACTTTTTTCTTTTTTTTTTACTGATCATATATGCAATTTTTCTTACATTGTTATGTACCCCAAATTTATCCCACCATCATGTCACTGGTAAGCCATCATCCTATTTACTTGTGCTCAAACCTCACACTGATACATTTTTTTGATGTTAGTAGTTATAGAATGGAGTGTAACAGAATTATATTTTTATATTTTTAAAAGTCCAAACCTTATAGATTTCTGGTATCATCTACATTTATTGGAAAAAAGGAAGCAAATTTAATATCATGTCATAATTTAATTATTTTAGAGAATCTGAGAATTCTTAAAGATAACTTGTTATTATAAAAATGATGTATTGAGAGGCAATAAAGTGTTAATTTAAGGTTTAAAAGTGTGCAATTTAGATTACAGAGTTTTAGATAGAAACTAGAATATTTTTCTGAGAAGGGGTTAAAGTTGGATGGTTTACAGGAAGAAAGAACAAGATGAAGAGGCTAAAAAAAAGACATAATTAGCATTAACAAACTTCAACTATGCTTAACTATCCAAAATTGGTTACTGATTTGATTTTCTGAATCCATAATCATGAATTATTGTCATCAGGATATCCATTCTCCTGTTGAGATCTTGTTTATGAAAAAATTTTTCTTTAGCCCAGTCTAAATGGTTCAGTCTAAACAGACAATAAGTGATTTTTGTACCATGGTAACTCTGGTGTACTTAAAAATGTTCTCTTTATGTTGGTTTGTCACACCTCAAAGACTCCAACATACCCTTGCCTTGTCTTCATCAGAACTGAATCTAAGCTGGCATTGGCAGGTAAAAAGTCTCACAAATGTGAGCACAAAATATTTCCTAGTGGGTTCTCCTTTGGCTTCTACTTTTAAGGATTTCTATAACAAAAGTTTAAAAAAGAGAGCATGCATTTTAATCCTAAGAAAAGTGCCTTGACTAATAAAAGTCCTGTAACCACAGGATAAACTCATATTTGGAAAATATAAGCAGAATAAATAAAAATCAATAAATTCATTAGAAAATCAGTCTCTTCCTGTCTAATCATTACTTTGTTTCTATGCATTGTCCTATTGTTCTAATGCAAGTTTTACAAGACTACATCAAGGTATTAAATGATTCATTTCATTCTAGATCTTCCCACTAAGCGTCATTGGCTAGACAATTTCATTATAACTAGCCTGTTATGCAAAGAGGCATATAAATTCTAAAGTTCAATTTATCAAATCATAGAAAGTGTATCACACATTTTTAAAGAAAGAGTTCACTCTGAGAGTGTGGGGCTTCACAGTTGTTCAGATTTCATGAACTAGTGATTTCTAAGTCTGATATAAAGCACTGAATTTTTAAAAATGTAACTGTAACAAGACATGTTGAAAAAAAGGTAAAAAGGTATGAGGCACGCTCTTGATATCAAGGGTAATAATACAAATCAGAAAATAATAATAGTTTTTATAATAATGTTTTTGAGAACATATTTTGAGTTGCTATTTGATTCAATGGTAACATATTCTTGATACTAACAGAAATGAAAAAATATCTACCTGAAAAATAAATTCTTAGTGAAGAATGTATTCTTTTTCTTTTATTAGCACAAGTTTTCCAGCTAGAAAGTAGAAGAAAAATATTTCATTATAGATTGAATTTGCTTCTTAGTCTTCCTCTTCCAACTTAAACTTAAAATTATTACCTTCTATATGTTTGTCCTTCTCCTTGAGTATCATATGTAGCATAGTCCAACATATTGGAATATAGAACTATTTTTTTTACCTAGAATAATATTTGTTTCTTTTTTTTTTGGATATGTTCCCAGTAGTAATTTGATATTTTATCACACACAAACAGAAACTGGAAAATAGTTAAAATGCAGACCTCATTAAGTAATTCTGTAGATATTACATCACTCAGAAAATTTAAATGATAAACAATGTTTTAAATTTGAGTATAATGTGTTAGACCAACATCTACTAAAATATATATCCTTCAATAATTCATTCTAAAACTTATATGCTTAACTTTTTAATCACTTATTTTTATATTGAGTATAAAGTATGTTTTTCAGTTATGTGGAAATGGAGACAGACATAAAACACTAATAGTTTCCCAATGTTACAGTTGTTAATAGGTTTTCTAATTTTGCTAGACTGTTATTTGTTCTTTTGTTTGCTTGTCTGCATTATGCTTGATTTATATATCATTTCCAATGTTTGCTAGTATTACTAAAACAAAATATTAAATTTAATGAGAATATATACATATAGAAATAATATCTGAGGGAAAATTAGGGCATGAAAATATATTATTAGATCACATATAGTATGTAGACTTGTTCAACATTGTCAGCCATAAAATTTTGTCAGACAAAAATGAAAAAGTAAATCAGAGTCAGTTAGAATAATAACAACATCCAAAAGATAAAAATAAACCTAGACCTCATCTTCTCAGGGTACTGGAGATGTAGAAATAAAATTTCTTCTACAATCCTAAAATGGGGGGAAAAGTAGAGACTAATGATAGTGGGATGCCAAAATTAATTCCCACAGTAGATGCTGTTCTAAAAGCAAATTTTTACACTCTAATGAAACAGATGCATTCTACTTTATTATTTGATTATATATATATTAATTTTCACTGTTTTGGAGATATTTTACTTTATTTGTATGTCACTTAATGTGTAAATTTGTTCTCCAGTCCTTAAAAATACCACCAGAATGATTTTATCATTATAACTTTTAATTTTTACAGTAATGCTGTTTGTACCCATACAACAATCTTACCTTTTCATGGAACAACAATAAAAATTCTTGAATATGTTTTTACTCTAAGTGATGGCATGGAACAGCTAATAAAACCTTGTGACATATTTCCCAACATAATGATTTATTAAAATTATTCTTCAGTGACTAGCTACATTAGAAGAACACACAGAAAACATGCTGTAAATTGCTCTTCAATCTCATTTATTTCATTTAATTTTTTGATATTAAATGCTCCTTATTTAATAAACATTCTGAGTTTTTAAAAAAGAACCAGCAGTTATTACCCTTATGTGTCAACCAAAAGTTGATACTAATTTGGCATTAAGAGTAAAAGAATGATAGCACAGAAGCAGTGACATCCTATACAATCTCCTAAAGCCTTTTACAGCAGGTCTTGAGAAGAAGTTGGCATTTTCAAAGGTCATCCAGAAACTGAGTCCTAGTCAATTATTGAACAACAAGTAGTGCTGACAGTTCAACACTGCTGCAGAATTAGTACGGTGCTACATATACCTAACACTTCTGACATGTTGTTAAGAAAATTCCCTAATACTTTCTTATGAGCTTTCCCTTATTTGTATATAAACATTCCATTTATGTTTCCTAAGAAATCCCCAAATTAAATGTTAGAAAATGACCAAATTTTCAATAATACATTCAATATTTTCATAACATTTTAATATCGCTTAAATACTATAGCTGTATACTATGATAGTATCAAAATACATTCAACCTCAAATGCATGTACACAAGTACATTAAAAAATGTACATAAACATACACACATGCACAAATTAATTTGTACAACCATAGTTCTTATGTCAGAATATAAGCCCATCATTAAACTTTCAGTTACATGAAGGAAGAAATCTTTTTTTCCTAGTGTTGTGTACTCAGTGCTTGAGTTTGAGCCAGTTCACAAAAAAATATTAGTTGAATCAAATAATGAAAACATGGTATTAGATAGCTTTCAAAAATCCTGTCATAGGGTAACCAGAATTAGAAAAGAAATAATTTACACATGTCTAAAATATGTGGACATTGAGGAATTGGTTCTGATTTAATAAAACCATCACAGACTATAGGATCAGAAGACAGAATTGCACATGCTTGTCTTTAACATCTGACTGCAATATTACATAAATTCTGCACAACTAACACATTGGATTCCAGTCTCCTTAGTGTTCATGAATAACAGATTCAAATTTAAGGTGAGCAATTTTCAAGTGAAAATAGAGCTAATATTGCTTCTATCACTAGGTTTATTTGAAGACTGGATAAAGTAACAAGTTGAAAGTATTAAGCACCTGCAGTGTGTTGAATTATGTGTCCTGGTAACCTAAAATAAAAAAAGGAATTCATGTTTCAATCAAGAAAATATGTTCGCTCAGAAAAAAACAATAAAAATGAAATAATTGGAAACTGCAGGCTCATGGTGAGATCCATGTGGATGTTGTGACCAAAAAATGACAACTCTTTTTATGGGGACTGTGTCAAGGAATTAAAAAAAAATTAATCATTGTATTGTTTGCATATGCATGTGTATATATTACATCATTGCATTCCCCAGGGTTCTTCCTCCACCCTCTAACTCGTGAAACTTCATCTTGATCTTGTGTTCCTTCCTTCCTCTGTTTCTCCATCCCCCGCTCCCTATCCCTAGCTGACTGTCCCATATCTGCTATCAGCTTATTTTGACATTTTCCTAGCCCTTTGTTTGTTATTCCTCTATCCAATCTATAAGTGAGATCATATGGTTTCTGCCTTTTTCTTTCTGACTTATTTCTGCTAATAAAATGACAGCTCTTTATAGAGCTCTGGAAGACCGCGCTCAGTTAACCTGAAGAGGAAATCAGAACCTCTTCCCAGGATGGGAGGCCTATTGAGATCTGTAGTTTGCATGAGCTTCCTGACCTCATTCAAACCATATTTGACATACTACTCCTGATAATTCCCAAGATATGTTTAACATATAGCATCTGGTAACTGTGACAGTGACCTAGTTTGAAATGGGAACTGTTCAGATGTAAGTTAAGATGAAATCATATTGGAATAGAGTGTTCCTTGACCATATATTAGTATCCTTTAAAATCAGAAAGACATAAACAATAAGGTTAAGTGAAGAGGCAGAAATCGGAGAAATCATCTACATATCAAAGAGTGCCAGCAATTAATGGGAGCCATCAGAAGCTATGACGAGGCCATGAAATACATACTTTCACTGAGAACTGGATCATCCTCATACCCTGGTTTTGAACTTCTGGCTGCCAGAACTTTGAGAAAAGAAATTCCTGACACTTCAAGTTGCCTAATCTGTGATAACTTATTATAGCAGTCTAGGGGTTTGATACAGCATTTTAAACATATTTTAAAACATTTAAAAAATATTATCACCCTGTGCCTTGATTTCCTCATAAACAAGAAAGAGGGTGTAGTTACACCAACATATTATATGACATTATATTTTATGATACCATACCATACCATACCATACCATACCAATCATGTCATGTCATATATCATATCATATCATATCATATCATATCATATCATATCATATCATATCATATCATATCATATCATATCATATCATATCATATCATATCATATCATATCATATCATATCATATCATATCATATCATATCATATCATCAATTATATTATGTTATATTATATTGTTATGTTATACCATGTTTATTATATTATGCTGTTATATTACATTAATGTCAACATTTTAAAAGCACATTTCAAAATGGACATATGTTTACATACATTCATATATACATACACATACATACCTGTGTATATATGTGTGTATGTTTTACATAGGAAATAGGAAATAGATCATTAGTTGTTTCTTTAAATCATCCCCAAGCAGTTGTTATGAAAATATACTATTAAGAGTAAATTATCTGGGAGATATATTCATATACAATGAGAATATTTTATTAGTTAAAGGCAAAGACACTGTATTTTAATCAGTATCCTATAATGTCTAGCATGCTGTTTTGCAGAGCATTCCTTTAATAATTATTACCTGATATTTTTCATTGATATTTCTGTTTATCATTATACTGACTCAGAAAATTTCCCTATAAATTGATTTTTTAAATTCAAATATGAACAATTTGAATTTTTAGATTCAAATATTCAAATAGGAAGATTTTGAAAGAAAAATAATTTGAATCAAGTAAAAACTTTTACAATTATATAGAGTATCCAAATATCAATGTGTAATATATAGTGTATGTTCCTCTCTATTTTTAATATTTACTAGAAAAAAAAATCCATTGACTTATGGAAGTTTACCTAGATATATGGCTTTCCTTTTGGCCCCAGACAGCCCTGACCTAAAACTCATGCCCTTTACTGGATCCAGAAGGTATCTAATCATTTCAGCATAATTTGTTTTCTGTAATTTTACTCAGGACTCTTGGGGTTACAAGAGAGGTTACATTGCACCATATACTGAATATAGCATTTTACTTGAAACCCCCCCCCCCAGAGCACTTGTTTCTTGTCTAAGATTTTAACTAGCTATCCCCCTTATCCCACAACACAGGTTTTTCTTCTAGGATTCCTGCCTGATTCTTTAAGCTCTATTGAATCTCTCTTTGATTAAATAAAGCATTTAATGTCTATTTCCTTATTAAAACCATCAGTGAATAATCA